>VZTL01001915.1:39018-63438 GCA_013400535.1 Scopus umbretta
TTTTTTGCATTTTAAGAGGAGTACCTAGTCATTTTTTGTAAAGGTTTCTTACAGTTTCAGAGTGACCTCAATATAGCAGCGTAACTGTAACCGATGACAGATGGGATAAGGAGAGAGAAGAGTTTCAGAAATGAAGGACAAAAGTAATTAAACCCCTTATTAGGAGAAAATGAAAATATAAACTAATTTTAAAGAGAGTTTACTCCTCAAACTAAAATACACTACCAATGAAACTGAAAAGCTGAGAATTTACAAGTGACAGATGGAAATGCTTTTTACACAGCACATTACTATTGGTAGAGCTTAAGCTATGAAACATTCATGAAGGTCAACAACGTCTTAAAATTTGAAAATGCTGAGCTGCTGCATGTGTGTGTGTAGGAACCGGGAACTTTTGCCATCCTTAAAAGGTGGAGAAAGAGGGTGGGTTGGGGAGAAAGGGCTGACTGACCCACTAAACATATGGCTGTATTTGTACAGATAGCACGAACATGATGTACACACAAGAATTTCACTTTAAAGTAAGGACTACTAAACTCTGAAGTATCACTGCGTCGGTCAACTACTGCATGAATGAGGTTAGGAAGTTAATCTGCAATTATCCTTTTTACTCTTCTCTGAATCATTTTGTCTTGCAACGGGAGAGGGGGAACATCAGTCTGACTGACAGTCAGACTTCTCTTTTTCTGCCTTATCACATTTGTCCGTACCCAAAATGCTCAAGAGCTCCTCAACATCAGCCCTGCCCTTGGCTCCATCCCCTTTTCAAGTCAGTTGAAATATTAGAGGAAACTTGCAGATCCAAATCTGCTACAGATCCTCTTTCTCAGCTTAGCGTACAACACTGAATGCACATGCTACCTTTCTTTCGGTTTTAAAGAAGTGAAAATATGCCAAACAATCTCCTCCTCCAACTATCCTAGAGACTGTAGTAAGGCAAAGTAAGAAATTATACCGAAAAAGTTAAGACATGTCTTCAAACTGAGAAAAATTGTGTTAATCTTCAAAGGCTACTTCAAAGCCAAGTTGAAGTCTTCCTTCTGTGCTAAAAAAACCCACAAAAAATCCCCCTCTTCCCAAGTTCACATTTGCAGTAATGTTCTCAATACTGAAAATTAACTAGAGCTGTTATACCTTTTGCTTTTGAATAGTTCTATAAGTTGGGGAGAAAAGCAGAAGTCTCTTAAGAGCCACTTTCACTATCTTAAAAAGCGAAATGATGCTTCAAACTGAACTGAACTGGCTTTTTGAAGGGTCACTGTTGATCATGAGAGTAGGCCTCCATCTCCGAAACAGCAAAGAAACCCTTAGATGAGAAATACAAACATGAGAAGAAGCCATTGGGATCCACATAAAAGAGGGGAAAGAGGTTTCATATCATCAGGTAATGCAGGCAGAGTCCATCGCTGCGAGGCACAAAACACTGGTTTCAGTAGCGCTGAAACACAGAGAGGTGTTTCTTTTTTCCCCTGCCAACTTCTGCGCTGCGGCAGAACTACTTTTGCCGCTTTTCTACTGCTTGTTTCGGCCAGGCGAGCAAACCCTTGGGGGTCGTGCGCGGTCGAGGCCTAAACACTGAAATGGAAAGCGGGGCAGCATCGGGTTCGTCCTTCCCGCCTCTCGCCCCTTCCCCTCACCTCAGGCGGCGGGACGGGGCAGGACAGCGTTTCCTCGGCGGCGGCCTCCTCCCGGCGCCAGGGACGAGAAGCGGCGGCCCGCGCCCAGCCTCCACCAAGGCCTCCACCTCTGTGGTTGCTATGGCTGCGGCCGCGCCGCCAGGCCCTGCCGCCGCAGGCCCCCTTCAGGCTGCCCGCCGCAGCGCCTGCGGGACGCGGCGAAGTCTGCCCGGCCCTTGCCGCTGCGGACCGGGGCGGCGTTTAGCAGCGGGTCCCACCGGCGCCGCGGAGCGAGGGGCGGATAAGCCCCGCGGGGTCCGNGTGGCCCCGGGCCTGTGCAGAGGCGGTGGGCGCCGTTCCCTGGCTCAGAGCTCGGCCGAGCCGAGGGTTCAGGCAGCGCCGGGCGGTTGAAGCCGGCCGGGCTGCCTGTGGGGGGGCACGGGTGTGGGGCAGACGGCCTCGCGCAGCCTGTGCCTCCGCCGCGGGCCGTGCCACTGCGGCCGCTGAATCCAAGCGTGAGCACCTGGGACCCCGGTACTGACATCAGGCGGCTCGGGCCAGGTTATTCGGGCTTTCATCTTGAAAATATTTATTTACACGTGTGTGGAGCTGTGTGCGCCTACTCGTTTGTAGGGCTGGGTTCCGGATTTGGGAAGCCCGGCTGCGTCAGTGACCTGAGACGCCTCCTCTGCCGTCGATCGCAGCTTCCTGAGGAGGGGGCGTGGAGAGGGAGGTGCTGATCCCTTCTCCCTGGCATCCAGGGACGGGACGCGTGGGAACGGCTCAAAGCTGTGCCTGGGGAGGTTCAGACTGGACATCAGGAAGCATTTCTTTACCGAGAGGGTGGTCAGACACTGGAACAGGCTTCCTAGAGAGGTGGTCGATGCCCCGTGCCTGTCGGTGTTTAAGAGGCATTTGGCCAATGCCCTTAAATACATACTTTAACTTTTGGCCAGCCCTGAATTGGTCAGGCAGTTGGACTAGATGATCATTGTAGGTCCCTTCCCACTGAAAGAGCCTGTTCTGTCATGGAAACTAGTAACAGAAGCAAGCAACTTTCCAGATCAGGTAACTGAAAAATAGCTGCAAGACCTTCTGCAAAATTTCATATTAAGCCAACATCAGCTTGCTTTAGGTCTCCACTGAAGCAGATACTGATGTTGTTACATAAGATGTCTGGAGTTCGTGATGTAAAAAGTGAAATCCTGTGGAAACTTAGCGAAAAAAATAAAGAAAAGAATGGCTGTAACACAAAGTTCATTGTTAAAATCTGGATCTTACCGGGATTGATGCAGAAGTAGGAGATAAGGAATCACAGCTGGAATGGCGGTTGCAGTGGGAAAAAGTGGGGATATTACAGAGTCCTGAGTAAAAACAAAAGCACACTTTTAAAAGTTGCTCTACTGGAAAAAAAAAAGACAGATATTTCAGCTTTAGTGGTAGCTGAATCTTGGTGTTCTATTGACAAAACAGCTGTCGGTTGTACTAAATTGAAATACTGTTTCCCTTCTGCTGTGAGAGGTTTTGCAGGTGATGTGTTCATAGATGATATGACTTCACTTGGTAAGGTTGTCTGCCCGTGTGATAATTACATGTGCTATTCTGTAAACACCATTGCTTGTTCATTCCATGTTATCATAGATGTGCAGGCTGCTTGTCAGGATGCCACTGTCACACAGGAGCTTCTGAAAGAGGGGTTTCACAGGTAAGTTGTCACCCTAGTGCTGCATGAAAATAAACGTGCTGGTTAATTTTACGTGTGAAGAAGCTTCTCTTCTAATTTTTGCACAGTTGTATCAGCTCACTGAGCTGTGATCTGCAGGCATGGCTAGGTACTAGCAATGTATTGGCATGGTCAAGTAATTAACAATTACAAGCTATAGTGGAGGAAGAAAAAGGCCCCTTTCTAAGATATGTGTGGAGGCTGTTGGTAGTTCTGAGAAGTTAACAAAGAAGTGAAACTTCATTTTGATCATGGATGTGGAGTCAGGGTGAACTACATCATCCTAACCAGAGGACAGCATTGCTTGACAGGGAACTGTTTTCTGAATTTGTCACACATAGTATGCGAGAGCTGCATCTAATCTCTGTGCATTTGAGAGTATGTCTCTTGGGGGGGGGGGGTTGTGCCATCTTTTGAAGTGCAGGTATAATTGTTTTGCTTCTGTTGCTTGTTTGAAGGGACCTGCTGGTGAAGGTAGAACTTGGCGTAGTGGGGGAGGATGCAGGAGGATGCGCAGTGGCAACTAGAATTTGTCTTCCACCAGGAATCTACGTGGATCCCTACGAGCTGGCATCACTGCAGCAGCACAATTTAACAAAGGTAATGACCTCAGAGCTAAGACATCTGGCAGTTACTCAGACAAGGACAAGTATGCTCAGGAAGTTGTAATCTCTGGTCATTATCTGCCTTGTTGAACCAAGGTGATTAATTCCTTTTCCTGGAAGGAGATGCTGCACAGTATCATCTCTGTGACATCTCATTGTATCTCTTGGCTTGATCAGCATTGCCCAGTGCAGGGTGTCCTGTGTTCTGTGCTGCTCATATTTCTGCACATAGGCATGTGTGCTGGGGAGCCACTGAAACTCTGCTCAGCCCCAGATGAGAAACTGTGGTACAAGCTATTCAGGTTGAAAAGACGGAAGGTAAACTCCGACAAAAGAGGTGGTGGTGGGCTCTAAGTAGCGTGCTGCACTTTTGGACTGAGTAGCTTCACTCTTTGTTTTCATCAGAGCTTTCTGTGTTGCTTTCCAGTGTTTGCTTCACATTTTGAATAGAGAGATGTGGCTTTAAGGTAATCTCTTTAGGTGCTTACTTCAGTTGAAACATATGGATGCAAAGACTCTAGGCAACTTCTGCTGTCGGGATGCTTGCAAGTGCTGGTATCGCCTTGCTTATACGCATCATTAAGCTAATGTCTCTTGGGTTTGGCTATAGGCATGGTTGCAATGTAAACTTTCCATACGTAAGAATCACTCATTGGAGAGGGACTTGAAAAGTTACTTCGGAACAGCTTAAGGACAGAATTTTCAACTTGATCTTCCTGACCATGAAATCAGGCCCAGTGTTAAGACAATAGAATAAGGAAAATGGTTTTCCCTTCTGATGCTGCAGTAGGTTACTGTGGCAGACAGTGACCTCTTAAATCCTAGAATCATGCACAAAAAGTTGTTGGTTTTTGGTTGGTTTTTTTTTCCCCACATCCCTCCCTTGTGTCGATTCTGATCGCAGCCACATCTGTATCTTTCTCCACTTGCAGGTGGTGTTAATTCCTGATGTCATCGATGTGGAGGCTCCTGAGTACTTAGCCACAGATCTTCTTGTTCTCCTGTACATGGAACCCGACCCTCGGTGTTCTCACTGTTTTAGAGCTGCCTTGCCTGTGCACGTGCGGTACCACAGGCCAGCAGAAGAGAGTGAGGAAGCGTTGGTTGTTCTGAAGAGCCCAGAAGTACTGGTCTGCTGCTGTGACAGTGAGATTCGCATTATGTATTCTTTTGGGGAGGGAGGAATAACTGGGGGCAATCCAGAGCTTGGAATCTGATTCTGTGTTTGTCTTCTGGAGATGGAGCTCTCAGTGGTCATCTGAGAACATGAAGAGAAGGCAGTGGCCCTGATAAAGACCATGTTGCCTTCCTCTTTGAATGCTGCTGCTGCCTCCTGACCAAAGGCAGATTAATTGCCAACAGACTTCTTGGTGTTGCGCTGCTGCCATTGTGCCCTTGTACTGTAGTGGGCTGTTTGGGCTCTTTCACTTGAAAGTGTTGGTAGTTGGTCTGTTTGTCCTGCAGACACTGGTTTGTTAAAGGTCAGCTGCTCAGACTGTGTCTTCACAGTGTTTCTCTTGGCAGCTGAAGCCATGCGTGGACGTATTTAATATTCATTACCAGTTATTTAGAGTAATCAGAGTATTCTGGTGGTTTCTAACATTTTCTTCCTGCATTCCCTATATATAGGGGGAATGTAGAAAACTGCCTGAAGGTTAGAATGACTGGAGTCTCAGACTCCTGTGAAACAAGAGCCTGGTATCCACTGACAATGAATATTTTAAGGTATATGAACAATGAAGTCTTCCATTTTTGCTGCAAATTGTATTTCGTTTCACAAAATCATTCTTGCTTGCTGCCAAGTCAAATGTAATGATTCTCAGCTCTTCTATCTTCGCTTGCGTGTTATTTGAGCAATGATTTTCTGGGATGAACTTGGGGACAGGAAAGACTGCCTGGTCAATTAAAAAAGAGGTGTGAAATCTTCCCATTTTTCTGCCACATTTACTATTTATGAGCAGGAAAACATATTTATTATTAATATGAAAGCATTTAAAGTGTTGGAGGGGAGCTCTTGCATGTGCCAACAGGAGGCCAGCAAGGAGAAATGGAAGAATGACCTCTTTGTTTTGAGGGAAGAGAAATTATAACTATATGGCTAAAGTTGAGTGGTCTGCAAGCCAATGATGAATTCTTTGCCCTGTTAAGGACAGAAGGGCCAAGATACCACACAGGTGAGAGTCTTCCTTGGGTACCTACTGTATCAGGAAGGGAAGAGTTGCCAAGTTCATGAAAAGGACTGTCCAGCACCACTTTGACCATGCAGGTTAGCTGGCACATTTCTGTCAGCACTGTTTCACCTACTAGCTTTCAGGGAGTAGGTTGTGTCTAGCTGTTGTAGAGGAAAGATACCTCATTTGGAAAAGTCATCCTGTCTGGATCCTGCTGATGCATTAACATCTTCCGTAGATCACCTGTCAGCAGAGTGTTGGAAGCCTGCTGAAGTGGAAGCTCCCTGTTCAGGCAAAAACGTTGGCCCCTGCCAGTGGTACAGCCTAACACACAGACCTGTGAGTTTTTATTTCTGGTGGGAATTCTTAGTTCTCTTTTAACAATTGCTGCCTTTTTTTCTGTGATTAGCAACTTCCATAGCACAGGAACTAATCAGTAAGACTAGTTGTGTGATTCCTCTTTAGGGAAGCTCCCTTCTTCCTTTCTGACTGGCTTTTAATGGGTTTCATTGTGCCCTTCTAACATGCTTGTAGTCACTCTGTGCTTTTCTAGTCCTTTATGGGACTGCTTCCCTCACCTTTTTTTTTCCTTAATAGTTTACTTGGAATTCTAGGATATAATTGGCACTGGTCAAATTAAGAAGGATCTTTACAACATAGGTGCTTCAGAGGAGTAGCAAACTGGAAAACTACTTTATGATCTAATTAAAGGATGGGTAAAACCCCAAAGATTGAAGAAATAACATCTTAAAAAAAGGCTACTTCTGTTTGTTTGTTTGTTATCTGATTGGCTAAGTAGCTAGGAAGAGTTGAAGTTTCTTTATTCTGTGTTCAAAACCAAGGAAAGTTGGATCTTTAATATGGTCAACAGCTGCCTTTGATACTCCAAAGGGTTGCAGTAGCATAGAGCTTCAGAAATAAGACTAAGTTGTCTCATAACAAATCTGTTTTTGTAACACACATGCCTTCCTGTAATTAAGGTATCTGCAGATGGCTGGGATATGTGCAGCTCTGGTCCAGAAATGTTTTGGAGCTTCCTGCGTCACAGAGAAACCAAATAGTTGTTTGTTTGCCTTGCAGAAAACTGGCTTCTCGGTGATCTGTGAAATGCTCATTCCGAGACCTTCTCTCTTCCGTGCTGTATTATGTACATATTCTCAATGGCAAGCCTATTGTAAGAACAAAGATACAGAGGATATAAATGGCTACCATTTAAAATGGTAGCAGATAAATTTATTGAGCTTTGTAGTGGAAGAGCTCCATTTAGTGTAAATTGAAAGGTTACATTCCATCTCAGTTTTGATTTTGAATGCCAGAAGAAGCCTTAGCAAAGGGCTAGTTAAATAGTGGTCTGGTTACTAACCATCTAAGTTGCAGTCAAAAATAGCATGTTAAATGCCTGTAATCCATTTACTTTTTTTTGTAGGCATATGAGGAATCGATTCTGCAGGTTCCAGTGGGGCTCAGGCAACATAGTACCTTAGTATGTGTTGTGACTCTTCTTGCCACAGTGCTTTGTTCCAGTCTGATTCTTGCAGCTGTATGCAAATACGGACACTTCTCCCCAATGACCTGCTCAGAATAAAGAAATACGGAATGACTGACCTCCATCCAGCAAAACTCACTGAATATTACATCAGCTTCCTGAATGAATCCCACTCTGCTGTTATTTATATCTTGCTAATGTGCAAGGGTCCCATAACGGGTTATAGTTTCCTTGGCCTAATTCTTAAAAACACCTTTCACACATAGAAGACTATTTTGGTGCGTTGTCGATAGACAAAGCAGGTGGAGAGTAGGAGTAGCACTGCAAAAAGCTGGAAGGACTGCCACAGCCTCGGTTCCAGTTCCCTCTCCCTGGCCCAGAGCCTGCTTCAGCTACAGTGCTGCCTCTTGCAGAGGTGTTTGTATTTCTTGAATTGAAACCAACAGACTCAGGGATTGGTTATTAAGGGTTTGAAAAGCATTATCTGTCATTAAAGTTTCTGAATGTTAAGCTTGTTTACACTGTCCGGATGGGTTACATGTGAATTTGTGAAGAGACGTTCTGTGCTTACCCTGTCACAGAAGAAGGCTGAAATAACCCTCTCCGATTCTAATAACTGGGGAGGGATTAGCTGCTCTGAGTCAAATTAGTCAGAGTTGAAAGAGTTTAGAAAATTTGAAAGAAATTTCATTGTATTTCAGAAGGGGAAAGAGTAACACTTGGAAGACAGAAGCTGCTGAAAAGACACTAACTACAAGCAAATATTTAGAAGACTTGCATTCAGCCATCAGAACAGTTGATAAATACAAGGAAATGGAGAGGAAATTACTTAATGGAAAACCTGAGTTGCTCTAAATTGACCGAAGAGCTTGATTGCTGTTTCTAATTGTCAGTAGGTGGCACTGTGAGCCTATGGTAACTCCTGGTGACTGTTGGTGGAGAAAATAGATCTTCTTCTCTATAAGCTGAGAGTAAGTGAGTAAAAGCAGGTGATTTGGGGGAGTGCATGTGTGAGGGGGATGAATGAAAATTCTGGTTTTCAAATTCTGACCTCCTTTTGAGGGCTCTGTGTGCAGCCGAGACTTCTCATCAGCAGAATTGGCCTTTCATCACCGTCCAGCTGTAGCTTTGGGATCCCTTGGGCATCTTTCTTCTGCTTCTGCTGGAATTCAATAGAGAGCTCGTCTTGTGATTTCGCCCACGACAGGTTGGCAAGTGCTCTGACACTGGGCTCTTGTTCTCCCTTGACTGTGCTGAATGATGATGGCTGCGCCAGTACTTCATCCACTACCTCAGAGAAGTCATGCACTGCATCTGCTTGGGGGAAGGGAGAAATTAAAGAGAACAATTGCAGAGAGGTCTGGTGTCCTGTTTAACCACATCAGCGCAGCAGGGCTGTGGACCAGTATTGTAACGCTTGTCTCCAAGTGGGATTCTTTGTTCCCAGAGTTGAGTTTTTTTGTGTGCTCTGTCTTTTATGCAGGTAAGTAATTCTGTGTTGCAGTCTAACCCTTGGAATGACAACATCCCAGACTGCTACTCAGCTCTGGCAGGTCTGTATCGTCTGAAAGCTCACAGTATTTTTTTAACATCAGATAATACCAGTTGAAAATCACAGGTCAAATTTCTTAGCTAAAACAAGCTGCCTGATATCATAGTCTAGTGAAAGAAAACGGTAATTTTCTTGTGACAAATGAGAAGTATTGCAAGTGACAAAATATATGAGTGGATGATTCAGAAATCTGTGAGGATGTAAGAACAGAAACCCACATTAGTGGTAAGGTGCCGTAGGGGAAACTGAGGCAGGAGGAGCTTGAATGACAGGGGGCTTAGCACTGTCAGTACTAACCAGATAGCTGACTTAGAACAGTTTCAATATGCACTAATCAGTTTGGCTGGCATGTGGCTCACTAAGTCTATCATTCATTGAGATCCCACCAATAAGCTTTTCAGCTGAACTTGAGTAATACTGATTCTGATTAATATAAAAGAGAAATTGCAGAACTTCTGAGTGGATGTCTTTTGTTATGGCAAATAGCAAATATTTGCGTTTTTTAATAGTGTTTGTATTATAAATACAGCTCTAAAAGCTGTAAATAACTAATAACTATTGTAGCATTAAGTATAAAGGTATTGGCCAGTTCAACTTTCTCTCCCGTACCAGAAACTACTGTCATTAAGGAAGCACTGCATTTAGCAGGCATGCCCTGATGGTGTGCCAGATGCAGGAAGATGCAGGTGCCAGCCCTACAGGGATCTTTGTCAGATATGGAGGATGAGCAGTAAAGCAGTTATTTCTCTGTGGAAAAATTTTGGCAGCTTTGGAGATGGAAATGAGGTGGCTATGGGCTCTTAGCAAGAGAAAATAGGTACAAGGGTCAGGCACAAACATAGCCATCACTAATGTGTGTAAGGACTGAATCAGAGCAATGAAAGAAAAGGGGGAGGCGCAGCAGTGTTAAAGGCCCTGTTAGGAGTTAAGACTTTCTGAATCACCAGTGAATGGGTATAACAAAAAAAACCAAAAACAAAACAAAAAGCCTGGGGAGGGAGACAGAATAATGGGAGGGAGGTAAGGATTCTGAAAATGGTTTGGAGCAGGAACTAAGTAGGTTTAGGGGTACAAAGCTGAAGCAGCAAGAAGTAAGGTCACCTTATAGGGAAGGAAAGTAGAGCTGAGTGAAGTGTGAAGTTCAGAAATCTGCTGTGGTTTCTTGGGAGGTACATGCAGAGATGAATTAGCAAAAGCTTGATCCTGGGAGGATCAAATACAGAGTTGAGTCAGAGTGGGAGAGTGGCAAAGCAGTATGCAAAGAGAAGTGAAGACGATGGGCTTGCCTGCAGTAGGAAGCAGGCCAGAGCATTCTCCAGCAGCCACAGCAGGGCCACTTCGGAAGAATGGGGCTGAAATAAGGCATGCATGTAGGGACAGGTTTTCTGTGACCATTTTGTAGTGATTCTGTGGAGATCAAGAGAGAAGATAGCCAGCAAGCGTTGGCTGAAAGCAACAGAAGCTGGAAAGTCTGATTTGCATTCTCTGTTCCTGGACCTGCATGGAGGTTTGAGGACTCGGTGGAAGCCTGCTACCTTCCTCATAAGACCTTTACGAAGAGGAGCTGCCTGATGCATGTCCTTCTGAAAGAAAAGTCAGATGGTGCTTCAAGCCTGGACTGACAGAGGAGGTGAGATCCAACCTGCAGGGCAGGTGGATGTTTGGGGAAGTCATCTGGAAGATTAAACATATCACAGGAATTTTGGGGAGAAGTCTTGAGGGCATGTACGCTGCCTTCTCAGCTGCGTTACTACTGCATCTCTTGGAACCTGGGCATCCGAGTAGTGGCTTAGGTAGCTGATGGTAGCAAGTGGCAACATGAAAAGCAACTCTGTCCTGCTGCTGCAGGTAATGTAGGCTGCTTTCACCCATAATGCTGATCCCTGGAGCTGTGGGGACTTCCGGACCTGAGAAGTTGGTGGGAGAAGGATTAGTTTTTTGTCAGCTATATCGATACAAAAATGAACCTCTTCCAGTACCTTCGGGGCAAGAAGAAGAGTGAGCATAGCACAGAGGAGGAACAGGAAGCATGACCGCCCTGGTGCTCTTGGAAGCTCTTCCCAACCTCCTGGTCACAGACTGCGTGGGCTGCTGCCCATTACCTCGGTGAGCCAGGACGGACCTCGAGGAGACACTGCAACACAGCATGGCGCCCCCGTGCTGTGCCGAACCAGTTTTCCTCACGAAACGAGGAAATAATCTCCAGTTCAAACGCCAGGAGAGGGAAGCAAGGGGGGGTGAAGAAGAGCCAGTTTAGAAGCGGTCAGTCTCTTTTCCGAGGGCCGTGGGCTTTTGCCCCCGCAGCTGCCCCGGGCCTCTCCTGCTCCCCTCCCACCCGGGCCCTCAGGGGCGAGGCTGGGACGGCTGCTCCCCGNAGGGCGGCGGCTTCCCTCACGGCGCTTCCGGCAGCGCGGGCCTGCCGTCCCCGCGGCGTCAGGCACCGAGGGCTGGCGGCCCGGCGGGGCCGAGAGCGCCTCGCCTCCTCCGGCTTCGGGAGGGCGGCGGTGCGGGACCGGAGCTCGGCCCCGGCTTCCTGCGGGCCTCGGTGGGCCCCGCCTCGCCCCGAGGGGGCTTCGCCGCTCTGGGGCGGTCTCTTAATCCTTGGGAGGCTGGTTCGAACGTCATTAATCTCGGGGGGAAAACGTCGGTGTGGATATTGCTGTTATAACTCCTTACGGAAAAGTTCTGTTTAAATACAGAAACGGAGCGCAGAGCCCTCCCCGTCCCACGCAGCGAGTGCCGGCGATGCAGGTATTGCGGCAGGTTGTTAAAGGTGTCGGTTGTCTCTGCAGCCGCTGTGATACCTGGGTTGCCGTTAGCCCACGTCTCTCCGTGCCGGTTAAAAACTGTTGCTCTTTGTGCACCTCACCTGCTTGTTTTTTCTCCTGCCTGTGTCTTCTGCTTTATTTTTGTTACTGCTTTTTGTATTTATTCTGTTAAAGCCACGCGGGATGGTTTAATTTTTTAATAGTAAGCTGTTCGGGGAGCAGGGAGAATAAAGTTGGTTTTAGCCTGGTACATGTGAGCAACTGCCCAAAGGTTTGTTTGGGAGCAGAGAGTTCATCAGCTGGCTTTCAAGGAGCAATGTTGCACTTTGCCTGTAGCCAAAAAAGGCCAGTTCATGTGCTGCCTTACAGTGAGTGAAGACAATCCAGATATTGCTGCAGTTTAATAATAATTATTTTGGAGGTCTTGCAATAATAGCAACATTATGCACAATTCATACATGGCGTATTGTGGGCTTTTAAAAATATTTTTATTTCTGTCTCTTTTTTTTTTGGTGTTTTTTATACTTGAAAAAGTGGGCCCACTTTTGTGAAAGTCTAGGGTCTGCTTTGCAGTATGGAGTATCCTCACAATGTGAGCCCTGGAGTGGTACCTCCCTAAAAAAAACAGGGACTAGCTACTTTGTGATTCAGTTTCATCATTTAGAAGACAGAGGGTAATTTAATTTGCAGAGATTCTGTGGAGGCAGGTTAAGAAAAAATATTCGTGTGTAACCAAATGAGATGTTCCTGTTCTATGTTACCAGAGAAATAATAAATTAGTCATTTCATTTATAGACTACTAGACTGAAATAAAAGCAAAGTAGAAAGGTAAAAATGCAAAGCCTTCATGTTTATGCATTTTTGAGTAGAATCTTTAAGATAATAGGAGCACTTAAAAAAAAATTAACTGAGTAATGTTTTAGAGGAAGGAAAAGCCTTGCTCTAAAATTCACTGTTTGGATGTTTTGGTTCTTGAGGCTAGAACAAAAATGCTTCAGAAAGAGTAACTCTTCTGTGTTGACTAAGTTGTATGTGGAATTTGACTCAGCTTTGTGCAGACATAGTCCTTAAAACAGAAATGTTGGGTTAATAAAAGGGGAATAATACCTCTGCCTATATATCTTACACTTCTTAACATGGTGCAACGTGTTTTGGTGCATCCGAGGCATGTGCTCTCTAAACTGCTGTGTGACAGCTTGTCAGAGGCTGATTTACTGGGATGAAAATTGTACAGAGTTACAGCTTGGATGTTTGGCCAACTGGGGGGGTTTCTGGAGGCACCTGCTAGTGTTCCCTCCCTGGGATGGATGCTGGAGTGGATGGGTGAATGCTTTGACCATGTACTGTGGGTCTAATCTTGTGCTTATTTTAAAATGTATCATTTTAAAAGCTCATGTGTGCTTGTGTTGTTTAAGTCAGCCTTTTGGTTATGTTTAAAAGAGAAAATTATCCAAGCACCTTTGGTTTCTAAATAACTTCAGCATAAGTGTTAAGAGTATTGATGTTGCAGATTTTTTTTCTTGTGATAGTATGAAAAGCCATAGGGATCTGAATCTAGGTCTGTGTGGTTTTTTTTTTAATAAGAGATACTTCTGCTTCAGAGTTCTTGCCATCAGTCTTGGGGGTGTTTTTTCTTTTTCCTTTTCCTTTTTATCTGTTTTCTGTGTTAGGAGGCTTCTGAGGCACTGAGAGCTTCCCTGTGAGTTTTGTGCCAGTATATTCTTGTTTCTTACAACACGCACATTTATTGACATGTCTGTGCAGCAGCCACAACAAAGAAAAAGCTATTTGTTCTGCAAACAGCCCGTAGTTACAGAGATGCTGTTCTAGATGGCTGGGCCCAGTGATAACACCAGCAGAGATACAAGTGCTGGTGTCACCAAAGCGTCTAGGAGAAGGTAGTGGAGGTGGCATGGTGGTGGGGAGAGCAAGGGGAAGGGAGGGGTCTTCAGCAGCCAGGCACCATGTATTAGCATGCATCCTAATGAACCGTGTTTCTGCTGGCAGTTGGGAAAAGGCAACTGAGTTGCAGAAAGAAGGCGGTTGTGGAGCTTTCCCTTCTTTTTTTCTAGAAACATAGTTGCTGTGATCAGTTCTGCTCTGTTCTTGTCAAAGCAGAGGCACTCTCTTGGACTAGGGGAGAGATTCAGAAGGACTGCAGCAAGGTCAATTTTTAGCTTTCCAAGGAGGCACTTCCTTCCTAAATCTAGATCAAATTTGACTGTCTGGCCCAAAACTTTGAGAGTGCTTTGTAATTGCACAATGTCGTCTTGGAAAGTTTTCTGTACCTGCTGTGCTAGTAACAATAACTGAATGCACCTTTTCAGTTAAGTTTAACGTTGTAAATGCTGAGGCTACCACTTGCCCTGTGATGTGCAGTGCTGCTAGAGATAACTAATCATTCCCAAGTGCTTGGGTGCTAGGCTGAGCTACCTGGTTGACTCTCAGATGCAGTGCTAGGCTGGTGCTGTATTGACTCTGCCTCTCAGCAAGGTCAATTTGACTGGGAGGAGCACCATGGAGGAGACTGCATCTCCTGCGAGCTTTCAGTATTTGCAGGACTTTGTTAGACAAAAATCAGTGTTTTTTCCAGCCTTCTGGCATAGTGAGGCCAGAAGGGGTGCATGGGGGAGCAAGAGGGGAAGCTCTGGACTTTGATGTGGCATGAGGACAACTGTCCTTGTGCAGGGGATGGTAGGCAGTAGGTGGGAAATAGGAAAGGAGTCCAGGGTACTCGCCTTGTGGCAAAGAGCAAGAAACCGTTGGGCAAGGCACCGGCTGTGAAGGCAGGATAATGTGGCTAGTGTGTTTTAGCAAGGAAATGCTGCAGTGTTCCCTGAAGGTCTAAGGATTCTATTGTGCTTTGCTGTTTGGAATTAGGGTGTCTTGAGGTTGCTGTGTTGTAAGATTTTTAGAAAGCTCTTATTTGCATTTCACTGCAGGTGGTAAGAGGTGGGGGATGTTCAGATCTCCTAGTGACCTACCTAAGATTGTGAGGCCCAGATCCGGAGGTGTAGATTGAGCTCACCCTTTATATTCAAGCCTTACTTCACCACTCAAGGCTTATGAGATCTCAGAGCATGATTCCCCATAAAGTTGTGCCTTACTTTAACTGGAAAATACACACTTCAGTGCTTGTATTTTGACTGATGTAGTGGACAGTGTCTGTCACTGAGAGCTGGAAACACTGGTTTTGGTCCCAAGTCTGTATCTGGCTTACCAGTCTTTTAAGTCGATCACTCTTTCTATTTTCTCAGCTTCTTTCTCTTTTCCCAGCTGGGAACAGGGATTAATCAGGCTTTGAAAATGTCTCACCTGGCAGGCAGAGATGTAAATGTTAGGAACATGCCTTAAAATTGACAGGAGTTAGATAAATTTTGAGTGATTGGACAATTTGTGAATTAACAAAAGGAATTCCTTATGCTTTCAAAAGGCTGAGGTTACAGTATATTGAAATGCTTCAGAAATTGGGAGGCTTCTTTTTTTCTTCCGGCAAGACAAGTGGATTTTGAAATTCTCAAATTGATGTATCTAACCTTTTTTCATAAATTTCAAAATGCTTTTAAAAGTCTTCACTTCAGCTGCTAATGATGTACTGGTGCTTAGAATTGTTTTAGTGAACACACCTTACTAGGGAAATATAATATTTTTAAGACTCCTAGAAAGTATTGGGTGCTTTGTATAATAGATAGGTCAGGTCATCATTTCCCAAAAGATCTAAGCCCAACATTGGTGTTGGTGTAGCTCAGGCAATGGCGAGTTTGCCCGAAGTTGTATGCTTAAACACCATGAGTTTGTTACTGAAATACTGGATGTTGTCCTGGAAGTTATGTGGTTAGCTGTTGCCAACAACTGTACTATATTTCAGTCTTTGGTCAGGGCTGTTCTCTCTGCCTGTTTCCTATCTTTAAAGGAGTTATTTTGATAAGAGAGGTTTAATTCTTTCCAATTCTGTAGTTTCAAAGAAAAGCAGCTGTAGGAAGGAACCAACATGTTAGGGCAACAGTGAGTATGATGTAAAAGTGGGTATACCGTGTTAAGAAAGGCATTTAACATAATGTGAACCAGAATGAGGACAGCTGGCAGGTGTATTAAGGGATGGAAATATAGTAAAAAGCCTTTCCAATTCAACTTCTATTTTTTTTTTTTCTGAAGTTTTCTGCTTCCTGTTTAGGTGCTGGATGTTTGACTCAGTGTGTACCCACAGGACTGTCAGCATATGTAGGCTTTCCTGTAGCTTCTTTAATGAGCGAAATTAGAATTTTGTCCAATAACGTGAGGACTATTTTGGAAACAAATGTAATACCTTCTACTCTAAGTTGTATTTGTTCTTCATTTAAAATCATTCTAGAAAAGTGCTTTAACTAACAGAGGTTATCTCTTGGACAAGAGAAAGAAAAGGCTGTTTCTGGAAGATGCTTTTTAAAATCACCTTTGTTTAAGCCCTTTCCTCTTGAAAAGGTCTCCAATAAAGTGAGAACTTGGAGGAATGAAAATGAAAATATCTTTCCCCTAAGCCTGTCTACTGCAAAAGGCCACCTTCCTTTAAAGGGGTCTTCTGGGGTTTTGGGTTTCACTTACCTGGAGGTCAGACAGAAGCTGGTTGGGCAGTTCCTTGTGGAAATAGCTCATTGGAAGAGGCTGAATTGAAAGTAAAATGTTTAATAAGTTTTGATAATGTTTTGAAGTGAGCAACTTTTAAAATTCCAAAACATTACTTAGAAGGTAGAAGGAGAAGAAACGTAAGAGTCTTTCAACTTTTTCTTCTGTTTTAAACTGTTTGACCAATCAGGAATTCATAGGACAAGGAATTAAACATTTTTGACCTTTTTGCCAGGATTCAGGGTATCAGAATCGAGGAAAAACAATTTCTGGCCCAATTCCAGGTGCTGCTGAAAAGGGCCTCTTTGGAATTTAGGAGGTCATGGAAAGGATCTCCCTCTCCTGCTACAGGCAGGTCACATCAGTTCGACAGCCCAGAGGCTGCCTAGAATGCCAGCAGCAAATACTCCCTGAAGGTGCTGGAGGAGAAAGCACTGAAGGGTGAGAACAGTCATCCACACAGAGTCACAGCTATGTGTCCGTAAGCTCTTTTTGGCCGATTCACACGGAAATGTTGCTCTAATGGCGCACGCTAAGGCAGTTTTCCCACTGCTGTGTTGGTGTGCTGAGAGTGTGCAGAGAGATGCTTCCTAGTTTAACAGTGGCTACTTGGTGGCATAAAAAGATGTGATTTTTTTTTTTTTAATTATTATTATTGCAGCTCGTGTAGTTTCGGAATACAGAATGTAGCAATGGGGTTAGTGGTCAGCTTGGACAGCTTGAAAACATTTGGATCTTAGCTGAGTCTTATTCTGAACCTGGCTGACTTCCTGCATGATCTCAGATGACTGTTACTGTGTTTGCTTGCTTTGGGCCAACAGGTTGACTGCAGTTCATGAAATACTTGATTTTTTTTTTTTTTCTAAATTTTTTTTTTAATACTAGTGTTAAATAAACTGAATGCTTGAGATTTTTACCAGGATGTTAAGTCTACCTGCTGCGACTAATTTAGACCAGAAATGTGCAACTATAAGGGTGTGTCTTGACTTTTTACACCTAGATAAAGATGAGAACCAGCTGTTTGAGTTGGTGGGGGAAAGGAGAGGGTCCTGCTATCCTCTGGCCCCAAAACAGTTTTTTCTACCCACTCTGACAAGCTAGTGCTGTGGCATCCATGAGTCTGTGGTGATCTGTGTCAGGGAACTAAATGGATGGAAAAGGAATCACTGTTGTTAAACTTGGCTTGAAAATTTTGCTCAGTGATCTGACACTAATGGCCCAGTTTGTAATAGCTGGAGAGTTATGTGTCTGGCTTTCTGCTCTTTCTGCCTTTTTCACGTGTGTTTCTGAGCTTTTGGGAATGTTACTTCAGATCTAACACAAAGTGAACAATGGGTGGTTATTTGTAGATCTCATCACAAAATACTAGCATCATTTTCTATGGTGTAGAAAATAGGTTTCTAATGTTGTTAAATGGTTTATTACTATGAAATAGGCCCTTTTTTCAATGTGTGAAATGGTAGCTGTCACTGTTACAAAAATTATGTGAAATGAATTCAAGTGTGAAATATTTAGTAAAATCTTTTCTGCTTTTCTCCTTGCTTTTTCCACTCAAGGGTGCAAGTGAACTTCAGGATTTTCAAAGATATTTAGCAACAAGAACAGTTAATTTTAATCTGGTGCTAAAATGCTAGGCCTTCTGATACTAATGTCCAAGCTTACGAAGTAATTCTTTGTGGTAAAGAGGGCCTTGACTGCCACAGACAGGAAATTCATGCAAGTACCTCCTCCTGATTTTTGTTTCTGGCATGTTGCAAAGTATATGGCAGAGCAGTGGGGTGAGGACTATTTTGCATTAACCAAAGTATGTATTGGCAGTGCTGGTGACTCATTGCTTTTGTGAATGCTACTTTTTCTATTCAACCCTTCTAGACCTATTTGCAGGGATTTTATATATGTGGTATAGCTTTTTTTTTTTTTTTTAAGAGTGGATCGGTGTTGAGATTTTTAGATGTAGATTATTTTTCCAGGTAGCTGTTGGAAATGGAAAATAAAAATTCAGAATAGTTCAGTATAGCTGGTTTGGATGCTTTCTTCACAAGTAGAGCTGTGTGTTTTAGTGTTTGGTAGTGATGCCTTTTATTTTCTTATTTATTAATAATTATTCCATTGTAAAATATTTTACTTCTGAGAGGCAAAATTCTCATTCTCCTTGGCTTGTTGCGTGTATGCTGGAAAGTCTTACAGTCTTTTTGCAACACAAGCAAATATACTCATGCTTGGCAAAACTGGATTCAGTATTACTTGTGGAAGAAGATAAGACACCTGGTAAACCTCTATGATAGCACATCCACAGCCATATTACTAGAGCTTAGAGCACCTAATGTAATTAAGTTTTAGTGTCTTAAAAAAAATTAGAAAGAAGGGTTGGGGAATAAACTTAAAAGAATGAAGGATAAATGAAAATACCAAGATGAAATTCTTTTTAATTTGATTTAATTTATGGTAGTGATGATTTTGTTACTCTAGCAAAACAAAATTTGTATTAACACTAACAGGATTTAAATTACACTAACGGGATTTAAATTATTTTTCCCATTCCCTCATTGCTGCAAAGAGGTACTTGTCAGACACATGGTTGACACTGACTTTTATCTTGTAACACTTTAAGCATGACTCTGTGGGGTTCCTCCTTGCCCTGGTATTGAAAAGGTTTGGAAGTTAGTTTTTGGCAGTACTTTTCTACCAGGTCTTACTTGGCTAAGTGACTGGTGATGGTTGTAGTTTATTTCCTTAGCCCTTCCAAAGCCCATAGGCCAAAGTGAGATGCCAGCTTTCTGAATTTAAAACTGCATCTTAACTGGAGAAATCTCTTTGTTTCAAGGATCTTGGTCAAGATTGAAAATAGGTGTAACTCTTGTTCCATGCCATTCTGATTAACAAGTGTGATCATGTTTCCTACACTGCTGAAACAGCTTTCTCTTCCTAAGCCTTAACGGTTTTGTCATTTTATCAAATAACTTGTCCGTAATCCTCAACATTTGGATTTGGGGTCTTAATTGTCCTTTTTTCTTGTTTATGTTTTTAATTTCCTACATGAGGTACGGGTATCATCAATGCTTTCTTTTTGGCTTCACACCTACTGCCTATGTGCTCATACATACCTGGTCAATGGTGGATGATGGGCCATTTTCCAGTGAGCAGTGTGGTGATAAGACTGGTGGCAAGTGGCTGTTCAAACTGATATTTTGTAAGCTCTCTCTTTGTTGCCAAGTGTAATAGAGATCTTTATCTCTGTTTTACTTTATTGAAATGGCTTACTGAAATTTTCTTCCTGTTTTCTTAACAGAATTGAAAGGACCTGAGAGAATTTTCCCTTAGATGACAAGCTCTTGGAAAGTTGACCACTTCTAAAGGTATTATATTAGGGTTAACTTTTTCCATAGTTACAATAAATTTTATGAGAAGAATCTTTTTTTTTTTAATTTAAAAAATGTATGTTTGAATTTTCATAATGACAGAATTTCTAAGTCTTCCCTGCTCATTTGTTGCAACAAAAATGTCTTATGCCTTCATTCGTATGTTCAGACTCACTGGTCTGTGTGTGCTAATCGTATTGTAAATTAAAAAGAGGAAGACTTGGAAGGCATAAAATTGTTGTGCTGGGTCAGGCCATTGTGTCTTGCCCACAGTACTGACTGCAAGTCTCTTCTTAACGGATATTGGCTTCAGTGTAAGGACTCTCTTACGTGGCTTTTTGGAGCTGGGATGTGGCCCAGGACTTGCTTCAGCTGCTGTCTGCAGTACCCTAGTTTTGCAGTACCTCCAGATGAGGGAGCAGACAATCACAGAGTGCTGCCTTCCTGATACATCCTTCATCTTCCTGTGATTTAGGGCTCAGCTAGTGCTGAAGATTAAGATAATGCTATAATGCAAGTCTTCAGTTCTTGTGTTGATGGCCCAGCATAAGCGATGTCTTTCTTCTGTTTTTTCATAGATTATTATCATGCATCCCTTGCAATGGAATTAGAGCCCCTCAGATAAGTGGGGTATGTCTTATTTCTATTAGAGTAAGTAGCTTTAATTTTTTATCGGGGTGGTATGCATGTATGTGAGGGCCTCATGGACAGAAGCCTCCATTTCATGGATGAGTTTTTGTGTTTTGTAGATGGTAGACATTAGTCTGAGGTCTGTTTTATGCGAGTTCAGTCTCATCCTCACAGACATCTTCAGCTGCTTTATAAATTGCACAACTGTTATTGGAGGCAAGATAATAAGGTAGAACAAGACTTGAGAACTGCATCCTTTTTGTATGTAAATGCCAGAGCCTCACAAAAATGAATTTTGTCTCTTTGTATAAAATTTGTAGAACTTTAAACTTCAGCAGTGTAATGAAGTTCTCTCTGAATGTGACAATCTTTAAACACTTGTACAAACTAGCTGCAGGCAGAAGTAGTGTTAGTGAGGTTTTGTCGCTGAGCTCTGGGGAGGATTTTACTAAGATCTGATGCCATCCTACAGTCCTGAGCTGCTGTTTGTGAGCGTGTCACTTTCTCATTGATTTTTTTGTTTTCTTTTGATTTAATAAATTGACAGCCTCGCTTCCAAACTTATAGGATGTCCTGCTTCCCCATCAAGATCTATGGCTGGCTATTGCTAACTGTTTGCAGGGAACCTAGTTTGCTGTTGTGCCCTCTTCCCAGTTTTCCTCCAAGTAACTAGCAATAACCACTGCTTTGCACTTTTCCTGTTACCAAAAGCAGTCTGGCTGTGGTGGGAGGATTATCAGTTTTGTTGATGTGGGCAGGACCCTGGTTAGGTTGTGAGAGAGCCAGACCTTGGCAAAACCATTCATGGCAGCAGTGCTGCTATCTGCAGCCTTGGACACGACTGCACTGATTTATGTTTGTAGGTTATTCTGGCAACAGTGAAGTCTGGAAGCTATGTGAGCTTCTAAGATGGCTTGAGGCTTGTACAGCTTGTGCATACTAGCCAATAATATCTTTCCAAGCTAGCGGCAAGTGAACTTGCCTGGTGCAGATGTGGTTGCTGCAGGGAGCTCTTCTCACCTAGGAGTCTTGAGTATTTGAAGGAGTCATTGTACTTGTCTGTCATGGCACAAATGGAATATCATTCTCCCAGGAGAAAGGATATCTAGTTTACTGTATGGTGTTTCTGTACGATGCTGCTAGAATATGCTTAGAAAATTAGTTATGTCCACACAAGCCATCTGTGTTTTTTTGGGGGGGTGGGGGGGTATTTTTTTTTTTTTTTTGAAAACCTGTTGCCATGCTCAAGTGCTTTTTGTATTTACAGATTCTGCATTTGATTTCTTGTAGACTTTGCTGTTTCTGTCTGAATCTATGTTCAGTGTGGGTGTGAAAAAGTAAGCGTCTTGAGCTTGGGTCTGTTCATGTAGGGGTTTTGGCAAACTGGGAACCAAGTGGTTGTGATCATCTGGGCAGCAGGGCTGTACTGGTATCCATTGGTGTGCACCATGGCTGGGAAAACCACCTTAGAAGAGGGAGAATTTCCCATTGTGGCATTTTGTGCCTGGTTGGCTCTGTTTTACAGTGCTGTAAGAAGAGTTGAGGGTTTGGCCCCCAGGGCTGTTGAGCTGAGCTTAAGTTCCCACTATCCTCTAGTGGTAACTGCAGTTGGAGCAAGCCTTCACCAGCCACTAGAGAGAAACAAAGAGCTCTATCCTGAGTGTATATTAAAAAGAAAGTTTTTCTGGAGGGATCTATTTCTCTTTTCTTTTCTCTTATTTTTTCCATAGCTGACATTTGACAGTTCTACCAGTGTGATGAGGGAGTGACAGATCCCTTAATCTTGGATTCTTGCCTTTTTTTGCCATCTTGGTACACACTGTGTTTCCTCTTCTCTTTCCAGTTAGCTCTGGACCTCTAATTTGGATGGGTAAGCCACAGCCTTGTCTTGCTGTTGTCTGATAATAATTTTAGACATTAAAAAAAGCCTTTGTTTTCTATTAGAGTTACTGGTGACCTCCCTGCACAACACCAGTAGCCGGACATTTTTAGAGCTATATCATTGCTCTGTTGAGTGGTGAATATCTAGGTTAAACAGCTGTAAATGCTGTTAGAAATATAAAAGTGTGCTGAGCTGTATAGGTACCTTGTGCAGGGTACCCTTTACTCAAATAACTTTTGCTCTGGAATGTGTGATCCCTCCCTGCCTGTAAATGCCAGGTTTAATTAAGAGAGAATCTCAACGATGAGAGGCAGACTTAATTTTCTTTTTTCTTGTAAACTTTCCCTACTTGCCCTTTTCCCCATTCTTCTTTGATCTTTAGAAAACCTCAGCTCATGAAAATAAAGGCTGAAAAGTGCCTTCTAGTTAGTGAAATATGAGTAAGCACAAACACCTTGAATCACGGATTTGCATGTGATGCGCACACTGCAGGCTGTCTTGTCTTCAGTTGACTTGGGTTTTTTAAGTAGGTAGAGCAGGGGTAAGTAATTTCCTTGTTGAGGGTTGAATAAGCTTTTTCAAACACCTTTGAGAGCATGTTGTCATTATGCAGTGTTGCACAATGGTTTGTTGAAGGGAAACTGTGGCTGTGGGCTGTATAAAATGAAGCGTGGCCTGAATTCAGCTAGTAGGTGGTAACTACCCAGTCCTGCGGCAGAGGGTGGAAATCAATCCCTCTTCATTTAATTCCTCCTCCATCGCACTCTGCGGACCTGCAAGGGCTGCCTCTCGGAGCAAGGTGGGAATGGGCATCTGCGGCTGTCAGCTCAGCCATCTGGCTCATTTCTGTGCACTGCTGTCATCAGCTGGCAATAACGATGTTGTAGCCTCACCAAGTGAGTTTTCCTGCCAAGCTGAGAGGAAATAGGAAATAAAGGCAGTTGGGAAGTCACTTCTAAGGCTCATCTGGTACTGTTGCCTGTGGTGTTTGAGCTGTTTCAGAGGTGATAAAGCAGAGAAGAGGTTTCTAGCTGGTAAAATATGCCACCACAGTTCAATAGTGCCAAATTTATTTTGTGAGGCAGAAATGACAATTCAGGTGGGAGTTGATTGCTATGCATAGTTTAAAGGGAGAAAGTGGAGATGTATCACAAGACTCGCAGGTGCATGCAGTATACGGCAAAGTCAGGTATCATTCATTTGCTTAAATTTTCTGTGCACTACTGGGCTTTTATCAAGACTCTTTCACATCTTATCTCTAGTCTATGCCTATTCTGATTTTTCCCTGTTGATATCTTTTTCAATCACAAAACGTAGGTGGTAATTAAGAAATTATACCCCCTCCCCAATGCAAAAAGTGGAAAAAAATGAACATCTGGGAGGAAAATTTGTCCTTACCAGGCTTTCTGCTATTGCTGTGTCAGTTTTTTTGACATATATACAGACTTTATACAGACTTTATGAACCTGATCTGCCAGTTTGGGAGGCTGCCAGAATCTTAGAAGTGTAATCTTTTTCACTTATCTTTATCAATGATTATATGAAAGTTGTACTTTATTGTTCCTGCGCTGAGGGATGAGGATGACTTAGCCGTAAGCACTGCGTGGTGAAGAAACATTAGCTGACATACGCTTGTTTGTATGTCAGCTGTCAGGGGGATAAGAAGGTGTCTACCACTGTTGGCTCTTAGAAGACTGGGATCTGTTTTTATTTCTAAAATGACATTTTCGCTGACTGGTTGCTTGCTTTCAGTGCAAGACTTTGCACATCTGCTAAGTGCCTTAAGGAGTAAATAGTGAAACTCCTTTAGGTTGTAATGTACTTTGGCAATGGGTTTGAAGAATATTTTTCTTTAGGAAGCCTTAATAACCCTTTCAAGAACACCATGAATAGGATATTTGTCTTCTGTAACTTGGTTCATAGAAAGCACATCTCACTTCAGTTTTGGACAGACTATTCCTTCTTCTGAAAAAAAGATAGTTTCCTTTCTGCTTTTTTTATTTCTTCTGTTTGACCATGCTTTGTT
>VZTL01001918.1:4805-16976 GCA_013400535.1 Scopus umbretta
CCATGGCAGCCTAGTCTCAGGTGTTTATAACATGGGGAAAAGGGTAAGGATGTGATTTCAGGTGGGGGTTAAGACTTTAAAGTGAGTAAGTGTATTCTTTCTGAAGCATTTTAAAAGGTTTGAATCCATTCTAAACCCATTTGGAACAACATAAAGAAAGTATTTCTCTGGTGTATAACTGTTTTGAAACATCAGCAGCCTACGAAATTACTTCTAATGTGGTAATACCTTATTACTTACCTGAATGTAAGCTAGAATTCACTAAAATACAAAACCCTCCCTCCACACACAACCCAGTAGTAGCACTTTGTTCTGAGTTACTGATTCACTTCTGCTAAGTGACACATCCAGGTGATAGTTTGGCCCTGTAAATTTATGATTTTAGGAAACAGGAGAACTAAATGCTTACTTCTGAGGCATCCTTTTCTTATCTTTCAAAGGTGAGGTCACTAAGGTGAAAAAGAGAAAAATCAGTAACTCCTTAGAAGAGTTATGAACACCTTACTTGGACTTTCTCTTAAGATTTTGTCCTATTGTTTTGCTTTGTCATCCTCCTTCTTCCTCAACCTAATCTGCATCAAAATATCTCCAGTCCAGGCCTGAGGCTGTTTTAGATACTCCACCAGCCTGAGGGTTTAGAGAGGGAGTTCTGCTTTAACTAAACAACTGTGGTGAAGAGTCAAGCTGACATATTCAAAAGTCAGGATTTGACATTGATCTTGAAGGACAGTCAGACTCTCCTTTTAGGGATACTGGCAGGACTGATTGAGGAGAAATCTTTCTGATTTCAACTTTAAGAACCTAGGGTGTAAGCACATGGAAATACGAGGTTAAATGAAGATGACAGTGAAGAAGTAACATATAGGTGAGTACTTTATACTAGGACATTAGTATTCTGGCTAGGAGCCAATGGCTAGAGAGTGTTTTATAGACAAAGTTAACATACACATAGCACAAATGGTTGTGTTTCCACAAGCTGTTTATGTCTGAGTCCAACAGATGTATTATGCAATAAGTGTAGGTGTCAAAATGTGCTAAGCTTAATTTCTTAAATAGGAAAAAATATTAGTAAATGTTAGAGAAACATTTAAACTGCTATTTGGCTTTATAGGGTAATAAGCTTCCATAAAAAAGCATGATTTTTCAAGGAAGATCAAGAAAAAAATAAGGGTTTCCAGCAAGAAAACGGTTATCTTAGGTATACATAGATATTCTGGGTTTATGAAAAGCAGGATGAAACTATAGGCAAGCATAGCTTCCAATGCCTAATGATAGGATTCATTTATAAATTCTTTTTCCCAGTTACCCAGAACTCTCAATTTGGTGCTGAAGTTTATCACAATTTGGTGCTGAAGTTTATCACAGAAATCAGGAAATAAAGATCAGAAAATTAAATCGGGAAAAAATAAATATGAGGCTGGCAAAACCTTGGATAGAAAATGGGGTGACTAAACTACATATTGGCTTTCTGTTGTGAAAAGTTTTGGTAAAGAAAACAAAAAGTCATATGCAGAGAAATCACAGAATGCACCATTTCCATGGCCATCTGCTATAAGGATATGACTGTCCAGCTGTGCTATTGTGAGAGGTGAGAAAAACAACCATTCAAACAGGACCTGCAAAGAGGAAAAAAATCCCTTGACAAGCCTGCAACCTTGTTTCACACCTCCCTCACCACAGGGGTTTTTTTGTTCCACCATACTGTTTATTAAAGTTGTGTCCTGGGACAAACCTAAGTTGTAAAGCATAGTGATTCACGGAAAGCAACCATACGTTAAGGTTATCACGAGACACGAGGGAAAACAAATTAAGTGACATACTGCAACCAAAGAGTTTCTCCTAATTCTAAAGGTTATCACAGATTCTGGAAATGTCCCCAGCACTTAAAAAGATAAATGCTGTGTTTCACGTCAGTAAAACTGACAGTGCCAGAATTTCTTTACATCAGTTGATTGAAAATGCACTTAGGCAGAATGTCACTAATTCTTATATTGTAATTGTTTAAAGTTACTTTTTACCCACTTCTGTAACTCCAGTGCTCAGTTAACAAAGTGGGTAGAAGAAAATCTCCAAGCTGGTGATTCCAGCATCACAAGGGCTATCACAAGGAGTAGCCTCAGACCTCTTAATGGTTGTTCATCAAAATCAGAAAGATAAAGCTTCTCAGGCTTGGTATTACTGAAGAGCAGAATAAATGAATAAAGCACAACTTTTCAGGACCCTTGTAAAAGATAAATAAATAGTATTAAAAATAAACTATCTGAAAAAAAGGAATGACACAATTCAGTTTTGACTTAAAAGCATACAAATACTTACAAGTCACCTTTAGTGAAAGTTGTTAGAAAAGATATGTAACCTGTGAGGGTAAAGTACAATCCCTTTCTTAAGGTCTCCCCCACATTAAGGAAGGAAATTGCTGAGAGCTGTTGAATCGAGCTCCTGTCAGTACCTCTGAGGCTTTCTGTTAAATCTTTGCTTTTACTGTCAAAGTCACATGGAAAAAAGGGAAAAAAAAAAAAAAAAGTCTCTACAAGTGTTGGGATACACTTAGAGTTAGGACTCCTAGAGGAGAGATGAATTCAGTAGATGATCTGCCTTAGTGGAGATGCAGATCAAGCCCCAGAGGACCCCTAACCAACCAGGCATCTTCCAAAGAGCACGTATGGTGAGAAACTGAGAGAAGCAGAAAAGGGTCACAAGCAAAAAAGAGAAGATGCTGGCCAAAGAGTTAATCACAGACAGGAAAAGTGTGTAAGCCATTTCTAGTGCTGGTTCTTTTCATTTTATCATGCTGTTTTGGAAATAGTGTGATTATTTGCTCTAAGGTGATGTGCAAAGACAGTATTAGATAGCAGTAATAGGTTGATATGTTCTGAGAGAGTTGCATGTCACCATGCAGCTAAACACTCAGTTAATAGATATGGGGAATCCATGCTTGCTGAATAGGAACAATGCAATTATGGCAGTCATCCATGAGCAAATGAAAGGATGGGGATATGCTTTTTAATGGCTTACATTTGAAACAGTTGGTTTCCAGCTCTCTGTTAGACAAAAGGGAAAGAGAACTGGAGAAGGCCACCCTGGAGAAGACATATGGCTGATCCAATTCTTATAATGTTCTTAAATCTTGACATTTCAATGAAAAAGGCACAGGGTGATTTGCAGTGAACACATATTTTCCCAGTGGCTGTAACAGCTATATCTCTCATTGGATTTTGTAGCTTCAATGAATGTGTTCCACTTTACAATTGACAAGAAAAGCTAAATGCACACACGTTGCCTGATACAATGGCTCAGTTGACAAGCAGTCACTCGTCACATTTCAGCGACTTGGTTTCTTTAGACCATGTGACCATATCCTTAGAGTGGTAACTAATACCTCACAGGTAAAAGCATTTGTGTGTTTTACTTCAAAGTGTTCATTTTAACGTTAGATATAAAAGGACTGCCATTTAGTATTGAATTCACAGGGAATATGAGGGTTTAAGCACTCAGATTTCTAAAGAGAGGGAAAAGTTGTGACTACAAACATTTTGCCTGCATCTTTCTGTAAGTAGTCTGGGAACCTGATCCAACAGACGATGGCTTGTTTGGTTTCCCTTTGGCTGCAGAAGCCACGTTTCTTTTCAGTGTAAAACCGGACATGAAGAGGGAAGGTTGGTGCATGCCCAGGTCGTGCCCTGTATGGAAACAGGAGGTAATTGGGGTGTATTCCAGCCCAGAGCCAGGAATTCAGAAGCACCTCTATCCCTGCTAGAATAGGCGTAGTCTCTGAGAGTGAAAAGCACCATTGTTTCTTCTGAGACATTTGGCAGAGCATGGTGAATGTGGCTGAATGCTGTTTCCCCACCACATAAAAGCAAGACAAACTTCCTAAGAAGTGGTATTGGACAAATGCTGGGAAGTCAGTGACTGACTAGGGCAAGAACAGGCAAATTCATAGTTCAGTAAGCATGTAAAAACCAGAAAACTGACAACAAGTCACTCCTTTTACCTCAGCTGAAATGTACTAAGAAGTGGAAACTTCAAAACTGTTAGTGATGCCAACAAAGAGGTATCACTGCATTGTAAAATCATGATTTAAATTAGCAATTGCTTTCTAGCTTGAGTGTAGTATATCAGACGCTTGGCTGCCTCTGAGAAACAAAGTTAAAAATAGGTATCTAGATAATATATATTTTAAAATGGGAATGAAAAAATCCATGACTAGCTTAGCATGCTTTCATATTTTGATTTTTTTTAAATGTTGTCTTTAGTTTTTCATTGAACCATTTTCAAGACTTTTTGTGAAAATCTGAAGGCAAAATTTAAGTGCTATCGTGAAAACCCCTGGTAGCTACACATTGTGATGTGGACAAACATGAACAAGCATGAATCTAAAATCTGTGTCATTGTATTAATTTGATGCTAACCCCCAGGGCCTTAACTCTATATAGTCTTTCATTTAAATAACATTTTCTCCCCCCACATATGCTCGCTGTTAATATATTTTCCTTCACTAGTAATGATTTTTAATCTGATCTAAGGCCTGTCAGATGCAATAAGAGTCTTTTGATTGAAATCAGATCTTGGAGCTATAATTTTGACAATTTTATGTAAGGAAAATTGACAGGTGACCACTGTTGAGGTAGAAAACTGCTAAACTCAGACGGTTTAAATCAAGTCAGTATTGAAGTGGTTTATTGAATTATTAATGACACGTAATTAACCAGCAAACAGCAAGCTACACATTCAGGATCAATATCAGGAATAGAACAGATAAATCACGATACTGAGGTCTTACAAAGGTTAGTAAACAACTACTAATTTCTAAACACTCTTCTGTAACTAATCACAAGTTCTAATGACACACACGCGCTCAAACACACACATAGAAATACACACACATGCAGAGGTAGGTTTGCACACACACCCCCTTCAGGCTGTGTGGCTCACCATCACCCCCCATGGGGGGTTCCTCCATTCTCCCTGGGGGACACGTGGCTGCTCCAGTGTCAGGTGAGCCCCTGTCACTCCTGACCACCCACTGATCCACATGGGAGGGAAACACACCCAGGGTATCCCCATGGAGCACACTGCATGGATAGCTCCTGGCTGGGTGCAGGTGCCCATGGGATGGTGCTCTGTCTGAGCTGAATTGAGGGTGCAATGCCAGGAACCACTTATCTCAGTGTCAAACCTGGTTTCCCATTTCCATCTCTCCAATTTTTGCAAATTATCTTGCTTCTTTTACGCTTCTTTTCAAGCTAATGTCTCCTACCTTTCCCCACCCCCCTCCAAAAGTCTATGTAATCCCCAGCTGCAGTTTAATCCGACTGTTGATCATCCTCCTGTTCAGAATAATCTGCCTAGGCAAAGCCCCTCTTAGGCAGCCTGGTGTTTTCCACTGAAGCATCCTTTATTGTCACTTTCAGGACACTCCTACACAGATTATTTTGCCAAAAGGACACTACATGAATTCCCCAGCAGAACACACAATCTACATGAATTATGACCAAATGCAGTTGTCTACATCAAAGACACAATATGAGACAAGCTCCACAAAATCCTTAAGCCCCATTTTAATGGTAGTTACTGTTTTGCCTTCATTTATTTCAGCTGAAAGACTGTACCAGAATCCCACCATTTTTATGCTTAAAAGCTTTGTTCTAATTTTCAGCCTAAATGTACTTATAGCAAATCAGAAAAATTTGCTTCTGGGCTAGAATTGCCCTTTAGTATATGCAGATGTTCTGCTTCTTGGTGCTTTCTCTCTTCCTCACCATATATCCAGAGACAGAAATCTGTATTGCAAAATTAATTATGGAAATGTTGAGCGGAAGGGACCTCTAGGGCTTCTTCTGCTCCAGCCTCTGGTGGAAATTAGGACAACTGTACCAGGGCAGATGGGGTTTTGCCTAGGCATACCTTTGAAAACCTCTCAGAAAGGAGATTCAAGAGCCTGCTGGGGCTCAAGGGCCAGGAATGGCTCAGCCTTTGGGTTACTTACCAGCCACATCAAGCCAGCTCCTTTAGCTGTAATACAGAGCCCCTGTTCTCTTAAGGCTGCACAGACTCAGTGCCTTCTGAAAATGCTGGTGTTGAAACACATTACAAAACACATTTATGTTTCGTTTAGTATGAAGTGCCCTGTGGCAACTCTTGACATTGTTTCATTCTGCTGAAAGGTTTCTGAAGAAACTTTCATGCAGTATTAGCTTGTTCCTCAGCTGTAAAGGAATATTGAATATAAGTAATTTATACCGCTAGTGAAAAAGTGACTTTCAGTCAGGTTACACACATTTGTCCACTTTATAGATGTTCGCAGCATTCTCAGTGGGTAGATGCCTGATTCACTGCTAGGGCAGACAGCAATCCACCAAGTAAGTCTTTGTATCTTTTTCTCAGTCATGCATAAGACATGCATCTTTTGGATTAAATATTCCCCTGTGTTGATATAAGCTTCCTGAGGGGACAGGTGTGCTAGGCTTAGGGTTGCATTTACTCACAAGGGCAACTTTTAACAGGCACAGCACATGAAAGTGTCTGAATGATCATGTCTCAGTCAGAAAGAAGGAATTCTCTTTCTGAGTTTAAAGGTTCAAGAATTTTTTGACCAGCCCAAAATTCACTTGCAAGTGCAGGCTGTTTCAGTCCGATTTTTAGAGCAAGGAGAGGATGCAATGACTGTAATTATTTCAGTACAATATTTCTCCTATTTACATGTTAAAAGGAGGCATGTTAAAATTTAAGTAGGAATAAATATCCACTAACAGACTGTAAAGGGGAAAAAAGCCATCCTGCAAATATCCTACTGTATGAGGTAGCATAAATTGCTTGTTTTCATAATATTTTTTTGTCACATAGACCATGTCTTTGTCATTCTCTTAAATGTCCCATATTTTTGCATTGCATATATTGAAATTTCCCATCACAGGTAGAGAAACTGTCATTGACTTGGCAATGGTAGACCATGTCAAAAGACAAGATAGCATTTTTAATTAATAGAACCTTCCTCGGTATGCTGAAGTGTTCTTCTGCTGTACTACATTATCAGTCAGAAGTAGTAGAAAAGCCTCCTATGCTTACAAAACATAACTATTAATATTCTCCAAGCAGGATAGAAGTGCAGTTAGTGAACAGCATACTGTGGAATTTGATTTGTTTGCTGACTGTGTGATGGTGCAGCAACATAGTCTTAAAGTGTTCAAATGGAAGCCTGCAGACACATATAACTGCTTTGGTTTATGTTTCCTATGTCTTTCCATGCTTTCTGTCTATCCAACTCTGATTCAGATGTCATATTCCAATGCTGCAAGGCAGCTTGAGTAAAAAGTCACTAATGTGCATCTTTTGTCTCATTTTTCTGACATACATCCAGTTGCTATCAGTGGAGTTTCAAAGCGTGTACTGAAGTCATTTAGGGGCAGCTAGCAGCAGCTCTCAAAAACCTCTCTCTTGGGGCCTGTGGTCACATTGTGTTTCAAGGATTTCTCTTTCTTTCTCAAGTGTACCAGATGGACTTTTGCATATAACTTCTCAAGCTCTGCTGCAAAACAGTCCTCTTCAACTTGCAGCAGTATGCTATTCCACTGGCAACAGTGATCTGGACATTACATCTAGCAGAACCGTCTTTGGCAGGAATTAGGCTCAAACACTACCCTGCTGAATGACTGACCTCTGTTCACCCCTAGTATCTCAGGATGTTGTAGCTGGGTAAGCTGTATCCTTGAAACGGACAATAAATGTGTTATGTTGCAGGTCTTGTGTCACAGGTGCACTTTCCCTCTCTCTGTATTCCATGAGTTTCCAGTTATCTGTAAGGCAAGAGATTACTTTTTCCCCAGGGTTTTGCAGTCAGCCAGTGATCTCTGAACTTATCTAATATAATTGATGCAGAAATCAGGTACCTTTTCTTCTTGGGGAGGCTGGGGCGAGGTGGTGAGAGGATGGTCTTATTTTTCTGGAGATTACCAAGTGTCCTGTGTATAGGCTGACTAACATAATTCCATTCTGTATTTAGTTTGCCTCCCCAGCTTTATACCAATGCTCTGAATTTAATGAGATTTGGCTATTTTTCTTGAAAGTACATGCTTTCTTTGTGCTATTTAGTTACTTACGTCTGTCTCATTCTCCACAATTGGATATGGGTTTCCTCACCAGTGTTGTGAATATCTTTAGCTTTCAGCGGAGTTGCTGTGGGCTTTCTGAGAATCTCTAGCCGTCTATCCCCCAGCCATTTCCTGAAGATAGAATTTTCTGAGCATAAAAATGTGGTATTACTTGAATTCAATGTGTGAAACATTCTACCCAAAAGGCATTTTCATCCCAGCAGGGAAGGAAAAGCAGCTCCAAAGATCCTGTGTGCAAACAACAAAAGGTAACTAGTACCCCCACTGTACATGAACTGCTTCAGGGTGGTGTTTTGCACCATCCCAGCTGAGTTGATTTCCCTGGAAAATACTCCTGCTTCCTTGAGCAGGCTCACACTAGCCTTTCTCCATAACCATCACCATTCTTGTCTCACTCTGTTTCTCCCCCAGGTTCTGGGAGGGTTCTTTAACATTTTCAGGAGCAAATCTGTAATTATCTGGTAAACTGTATATTTGCTACACATTCAAGAATGAATTTGGAGACCAGATCCTCCTCCTGTGCAAATTTCCATACCTCTATTGTAATCAGAGTCAATTAGTTTCTTTCAGCTGAAGAATCAGCCTTCAGACTGGAAGCTGTTATTATGAAATGTAGGATCAAAACTTTATGTATTGGGTTATGGTGGTACAGCATAACTGATATTCTGTGGTACTGAGGAAAAAGACTGTCAGAGGTGACACACTTTAAAAAATATTTGTTGTTTATTCCTATAATAGGGAAGGATTGTGACTATGGTAAAGGTGAAATGCAAAATGACATGACCTTGTTAAAAAATCCACAAGATGTTCATCATTACCTTCACTTATTTTCCACTGTAGTGAATATTAATATTCACCTCAGCAAGGACAACCAAGAGACCAACATAGGCAGTGTGAGAAATCCTATCTCCACTGTTTTTATTTGACAGCAGATGTAAGAAGCCTCTATGAATTATTTTTCTTTTAGTCACGAAGGACTAAGCCTAGGAAGCTGCCCCTGCATTAACTGTATTATGGGAATACATTGAATAATGCACTGTTATTTCCACAGCTATCCTGTGCTGTGCCTCACAGCATATGTTGTGGTTGGACTACGACAGACATCCTTGCTGGCAAGTTCTGCCCCCCTAGGATGCTCTTGTATCTCTCCGTAGTGACATCTGATTGCAGATGTGCTATCAAAATGTAGCTGTTCTTTCTAGCATTGTGCACCCAAGATTTATATTTAGCTTAAAATATTCAATGGTATATTGTAAAATGACATGCACAGTAGTTGACATGTGGGGCCTGTGGATCATATTTAGAGATGAGCCAAACTTGTTAATTTGGGAAACATCTGTTGCTTGGGGAAATGTGATGCAGTGCAATTGGATTTGCAGCAGAATCAAATGAAATTCCTATAATGAGTTTATGCTCTGAACCGTACAAATTTCAGTTCTACTTATTTTGATCCACCCATATAAAATGAGGGAGTGGTGTTTTAAGAATGCATTTGACATTTCCTGCTCTCTCTTCCTATTGAGATCAACTGTAAAATTCTTTTTGTCTTCCACTGAGACAGAGTTAAGTACAGGCTATGAATTTCTGAGAATTGCCCTTGTATGCTCATGTGCTAGAGAAAACAGATGAATTTATCTCCCATTTTAAGAACAGAAGATGTTTCTTCTAAGCAGTCCTACAAGATATCATAACTACATACTTCTTGATCTAGAAGCAAAAAGCCTAAGTCCCAAAACTAGTCTGAAGATTTCTTACATCCAGCAGAGAACTACAGCACTTCTGCAAGTGGATGGCTTGTCCCATCTCACCCACATACTGTGCATGTACGTGCAAGGCTCCACTCAACATTCAGGTGCTTGGACTGGCATTACAGCAGTCTTCTGTAAAAGGGGTGAACTCTACCAGGGAGCATTTGCTTTAGAGAAGCTATACTATGCAAGAAACCTAATATCAACACAAGACAGCTTAAATGCATATTATATTAATATACATATTCATGTATGCCATTAGACTTTTTTTTTTTTTTTTTTTCCCCCCACAAGAATCATTCACCCTGGGAACAATTCAATATCATCAGCAAAAAAGAATCACACACTTTCTCCTTCTATTATCCAAGGATGTCAGCTGCTGTGAAATCTGAACCCAATAGCATCCATAGCCTTTCACTTATAAAAACCAACAGTGAAAGTCATCAAGAAGTAGAAGGTGGAGGAGGCCTCTATAGGGAAATGGGTTCAACTGGGTATTCCTGAAAGCATTTCAAAATGGCAGGATCAGAAAGTGTTAGCTAAGCTATTAATCTCAGTTCAAAGAACATGCAAGTAAAATCCCTGGTGCACAGAGAACTAGATTGAATCCTTATGAACATGCTGACCTGTTGGCTCTGAACATTATAGAGCAAGTAGAAACAATTAAAAATAGGAGAAAAAGAAGTAGAATAAGTATATTATTTTTCTATATATTAGTAATTTCTTGGCAGCTGGCCAAATTTGTATCTTTTCTCTAAAATAAACAGAATATAAGGGGTTTAGTTTTCCCTTTCTATTTTTTTCTTGACAGTAATCTTTATCCATTTTGTTGAAAAACTTTCCCCTCTGCAAGAACAAGCAATATGTCTCAGGAAAGTTTGCTAGTTATTCTTTCTGGACAATCTTTCTTCTTATACAGAAGCCATCTGCATCTGGGTGGTCAGATCAATATCTCACCATAAGTTCAAGTAGACTGGAAACAAACCAACAGGAGGAAAATACAGTACCAATGAAGAAAACTTAGAAAGTTTTTTTAAAAACGTAACTTATTGAGTTAAAATATAGATATATTTATTTATCACCCAGACCTCCACAGAAGTGTCAGACATTAATACCTTTTCTGAGTATTTTTAGGTACAAACAGGTCAGAGTCTTCCAGAGGCAGGAGCAGTAATCCTTGGTCATGTCTGTCACTGAGGTACCCTATGACTAACTCCAGCAGAAGACAAACTCAGATAACTTTATTTCACAGAACAGCCAAAATCACACAACAGAAACCAATGAGAAACAGGGGTAAACCATAATCAGTCAACATCCCATAACATTTAACAAGTAACAGGTTCGAGATGTCAGTTGGGGTATTATTACTACATGTCAATACATAGAAGAATGATGATCCAAAGTGCACACACACACTCACTCACAAGGGGGAAACTCTCTCTTGTGGGTGCCCATATAATGTAAGTGCTCACCCGGGGAGGGGCAAGGGTTTACTCAAGGATATATCCAGAATAAATCACTCAGCAAAAGAAGGTGAGGAGGGCACTCCATCCCCAAAAGTTTCCTCGGGCATCGTCCCAACCCAAAGGGAAAGCTTTTGAACACAGACCTGCTGCTCTGAGAACACCACTCAAAGTGGGTCTCCAGTGGCACCCCATTTATACCCTGGTTCATGATCTAGAAGCTTCACTGAGCCAAGGTGCCTCATTGGCTGCGGAACCTCTCTGCTGACTGAGGGATCCCGCCTCTTCTGCTCCCCCTACCAAGGGGGACACGGTGGAGCATAAAAGGCACAAAAATGAGGTGCAAAAAGCTGGTGATCCCACATTAAAAGAGCCCGGATCTTCATGGGGGAGGCAGGGGGAACTGTGCCTGTCACAATATTGACACCTTTGTGAGTATAGTCAAGAATAAAATTTTGTAAAACAGCGTGACATATATTTAGTTTAATATAATGGGAACTAAGTAAAAATGGATGCAAAAAATGCTAAAAATTTTATATGTTGGACAAAAAAATGATATCTTATGGTTTAAGAATCATAGAATCATTAAGATCATCTAGTCCAACCATCAACCCAAAACACCATGTCTACTAAACCATGTCCTGGACTGTCACATCCAAAGGGTTTTTGAACACCTCCAGGGATGGTGACTCCACCCCCTCCCGGGGCAGGCTGTTCCAATGCCTCACCTCTCTTTCAGTAAAACCATTTTTCCTAATATCTCATCTAAACCTCCCCTGACACAACTTGAGGCCATTACCTCTCATCCTACCGCTAGTTACTTTGGCAAAAAAGACCAATACCCTCCTC
>VZTL01001920.1:0-15805 GCA_013400535.1 Scopus umbretta
CCCTTCTGATTGTTTCCCCCATCGCACTGAAGGGGGAGAGTGAGCAAGTGGCTGTGTGGTGCTTGGTTGCCAACAGGGGCTAAATCACAACAGCTATATACCTTTTAAAAGTTTTGCTGGTAGATGTATTAATCCCAAACAACTTCTTCCACAGCAATTTAGAGATGGTGTGACTCTATTCGATCACTGAATTTGTGCTGCTAGATGCATTAGCCCTAGTGCTTTCTAAAGAGGTTTATGTTCTGAATCTAAGAGAATTGTACCCCACTTTTGTTTTCCAGAACTAAGGTGGACGATTTGTTGATTTGCTTTTTCTTAAAGCAAATTTACTTTATTATGACTCTTTAAGCCCTTAAACAAAGTATTTGTAAAAAATCTAGATTTTAGTTAAAAAATCCGTTCTTTTAACTTCAACAATGTAGATAAACTATTTTCTCTGTAAAGAGCTCCAACTCAGATATGAAAAAAAAAAAACCCTTCTGTTTTCTGTTCACATAGCCTGGTTTTACATTACTCTTTAAGATCAAATAACTTCCTGATGAATCACTTTATAACATATACTGACACTTAGTTTTGACCTAGCACACAATAGTTTAAATGTAATTCTTTTTTTTTTTTTTCTTAATTTCTCCTTGCAAATGCTTAAGCCTTATTTATAAACATTGTTACTTGGTCAGTCTTTATAGCAATGTAGAGAAAAGAGTGGAAAAACTGGACCTTATTTTGCTTTCTTTGTAAAAGTATTAGGCTTGCCTTAAGGTTGGAAGGCAACCATTACTGACATTTTTTTTTAAATTTCATTTTCCTCTTTGACTCTTCACTTTTTTTTATTTTTTTTTAATTCTGAAAGAAAAAAATCAGTCACTGGGGAACATATGATCTTTCCCCCTGCCCCATGGAATAGTGCACACAAAAATGATCTCTGGAATCCTACCAACCACCTATAGTTATTTCCTATTTTCAACCCATCTATTCCATTAATCCATCTATTTACCATGGTGCTGTAGATAAAGGGAAGACAGTGGATGTTGTGTGCCTAGGCTTTAGCATGGTTTTTGACACATTCTCCCATAGTCTTTTTTTCATCAAATTGGTGAGATATGGGCTAGATATGTAGGTGATAAAATGGGTGGAAAATTGGCTGAACTGCCTGACTCAGAGTTGCAAACTTTGGGGGAAAGTCCAGCTGGTGGCCAGTAACAAACAAGTGACATTCATTGGGGATCAGTGCTAGGACCAATATTTTGTGCTGTCTTTAATGACCATGATGATGGGGGGGAGTGCACCTTCAGCAAGTTTACAGATGACACCACTTTCAAAGAAACAGTCAGCATGATGGAAAGCAGGGCTACTTTCCAGGGGAATCTCAGCAGCCCAGAGAAATGGGCTAATCCATGAAGATCAACAAAAGCAATTGAAAAGTCCTGTACCAGGGGAAGGATAAACCCAAGCACCAGTACAGGCTGGAGGCTGTCTAGGAAGCAGCTTTGCATGAACAGACCTGGGGGTTCCATTGGACAAGTTAAACACGTCAGTAGTGTGCTCTGACATTGAAGAAGGCCAACTGCATCCTGGTATTAGGAAGAATGTAGCCAGTGGGTAATGAACCTCCCCTTTTCATTTAGCACTGGTGAGACCAAATCTAGAATACTATGTCCAGTTTGGGACTCCCCAGCATAAGAAGGATATTGAAACACAGTAGTCCAGCACAGGCCACCAGGATGGACTGAAGAGGGTGACTGGAGCTCATGGCATATGAGGAAAGTCTGAAAGGTCTGGGATTGCTCAATCTGGAGAGCAGAAGCTCAGGGGAGACTTTATTGCTGTCAACAGTTACTTGATAAAGGATACAGAGAAGATGGGCCCAACCTCTTCTACGGGGCACGCAATGACAGGACCGAGTTGGAACATGGGAAATTCTGTTTAGATACAAGGAATTATTTCTTTACAGTGGGGGTGATCACACACTGGAAGAGGTTTCCCAGGGAGATAGTGGGATCTTCAGCCCTCATGGGTCTTATCAAACTCATCTAACTACCACTTCTTTCAACAGGGAGTTGGAGCAGATGGCCACCGGAGGTCCCCTCCGTCCAGAATTATTCTATGATTCTATGAACCCTCTTGTCTCTTGCTGTTGCTGAATTTGTTAAAACTAGTCTTTCTTGACAAAGGAACAATTTAATCATCAAGCAGGCAAGTATCATTCTTCTTTTTATTTACTCTATCAACTTCTCTTTGCAGTAAGTTAAATATAACTTCAATAAAACCTTAATATGGCTTTCCTGAGGCTGTCAATTTGGTGTATTATGGAGAAGACTGTTCAAACTGTTGTGGACAGTCTTAGATCTCTATTACACTTATCAGAGTATCACGAAAACTTTATGTTATTATTCAACAGCTTTTGTGCTCTTTTCTTAAGTGAAATTGCAGAGCAGAATGTACTATATAAATAACAAAAGTTAAGTGAGTTTCTTCCTCTGTTGCAATTTTAATTAGATGTAATCAAAACAAGTAATTTTGCATTATAAAATGAACAAATGATGGGCAAACAAATTACAGTGATTACTGATAAAATACCTTCATTATTATCAACTACTTATCTTTGATAGTGTACCCATGAATATGTAATTGACTGCTTTAAATTGTTTTAGAGAGTTCATTATTATTATTTTGTCTAGTGGACATTATTTTGTGCTAATACTTTGAGTGTTGCTCTATTTTCTACATGCAAAGAAATACATTCAATTTGTCATTCTCATTAATTCATCTATAAAACCAAAGCATCTAAGTTTTAATCATGCACTTCAGTAATCTAAAATGGCTGTGACTTTATGTACTCTCATATTTTAATTAACTAGATTCAGTACTTTGAAGTTCAAATTGTTCAGTTTTCAGACCTTAATTAGGTCTACAATTTGATTCCCAAAAGTTTTCCATTTGTCAACATAACAATTTTTACTCCTTAGATATTAACCCTAGGTATGTAGGTAACCATAATGAAATATGTTGTCAAATTAGTGCAGGAGTGTGCCTTATCTTTCACTTATTAAAAGGTTATAATTTGTGATAAAACACAATCATTTCACCTCCAAAATGAGAAGACTTTTGAATCAGCAAAATACATCAAAACAGAAAGATTTTTTTTCCTGCTATCTGCTAAATGTAGCAGTGTTGGCAGGTGTATTCAGCTCAGAAAACCTAATAGATTCCTGTGGGTCAAATTGAAAAGAGATCTTAACAAATCTCTTTGAAATTAGTTTGAGAGATGTAAAAGAAGAGGGAAAAAAACTCAACAAAACTATCAACATCTCAGAATCAGGACTGCTAAAGTCCTAACCTTATGTCTATTTCTAACAAATCTAGATGGTGTAAGGACTTGGAACTTATGGTCTGAGAACACATTCCTCTCTCAATTTTGCCTTACTGTGTTGTGTGTGATTTAATTTATTTAATTAATAGTGTAACAACTTGGGAACAAAGAGGACTAACAAAATCAATAGGAATAATTAAAAAAAAAAAATCCCAGATTTTAACAAAATTTATCTCTGGATTAATAACCAGTCTTAAAATGTTTATTTTAAACCAGAAAGCCTTAAGTGGCAGTAATGGGATTGTATTCAGACTTGTTAATTGAATCTCTCTTGCCCAGCAGATCTGTTTTCTTGTTTTAACTTGTAGTTTATATTGTCAAAGAAAATCCAACTTTAAAGATCAGAAGTATAAGGAAATTTTTTTATGTGCTTATAGGAGTAGTCATTCCATTAAAGACAGTTGTGTTGGGACATTTCTGAATATTCTGTTAAATCTATACATTACCTTTCTCTTCTGTAAAGTCCAATTCCTATTCTTGGTGTAGGAAAAAAATAAGGTTCCAGGAAATGCAGTAAAAGATCTTTGTATTTTGAGAAATTTTATAAAAGCAACTGTAATAAGTAACGTTTGAAAATTTAAAAAAAAAATAAAAAATGGTGAAGTCTTCATTTTAAAAGTGAAAGTTTACAATATTGCATAAAGTTCAATAACAGTAGGACTCTAAAGACAATACTTATGTATCCAGAATCACCTCATAGGTACCAGAAATCTTAGAAAATATCAATATTGTTTAATTAAATCTACAGGTGTATTCAGTCTTCTTCATTCTATTACTTACAATAAATAAGTCAGAAAGTTTGACTCTCAGATAGAGACAAAGACTGCTTTTAAACCCTCCCTGCATAACTCAATGAGGGTTCTAAAATAAAAATATTATAGATATCAGATTTCTGCTAATAGTCTGCAATTAACTAGATACATGGGATAGTTTCTACATTGTGGCTGAAATGACAGATTATTAGAGATACAATGAAATACATGTTTTGTAATGTTTCTATTTATTAACTCACACCATTGTAGAAAATAATTTGCAATAGTATTTCTTAAGAGTACTATTTCCTTGTGTTTTCCTATATTTCTTGTGTGTTGAGTAAAATTGTGCTGTGGTTTAACCCCAGTCGGCTACTAGGCACCACACAGCCACTCGCTCACCCTCCCCTGCNATTGTAATTACTGTATGTTTTCTCTACAAACAGTGGAGAGTGAGGTATCTCTAGACAGTTATTCAGTTGATCTAATTTCACAAGATGGGAACAGGATCCTTTTGATTCCAGGTTGCAGGTAAATCAGCTTAAAGTATTTATCAAACCTGCAGTCAAAGTTAATCTGAGCATTGAGTCAGGAAGTACTGTAGAATTCAGTGCCATGTGAAATGATCCTTATGCTTTAACTTATGGAAGATCATTGTTTGCTGTAGGATACTGTATGCATACATGTTGTATGTAGCAGGTAACTGTTAGTTGATTAATACATACAAAATTTGAAAGAGATTTAAAAGTGACCTACTGCTCAGTTTGTAGGTTTACAGCCAGATGGGACTGTTAGAATCTGCTATTCTCGTTCTTTTTATAACACAGGTGAACCAGTAACTATCTGTGAAATAAATAATAATTTCTACTTTTTCTAGAACATTTTCATAAATATGTAGTCTCAATTCTAAATTAATAGCTACCATATTCCCATCTTAGTTTTGATAATTAATGTAAACTTTCAGACTTCATAAGACTCTTGTAACTCTTTTATGAATAATTTCCATTTTTTAAACACTTTTTTTAGTGTAACTATCAGATCTGGATAAAATATTTTATGAGTGTCCTGCTAATTTTATAAACTAAATAAAAAATGTTTAAGGAGAATGATGGCACCATTTTCCTGTTCCTACCTGATATAACTTTTAATCTGAGAATATTATATTTTCAGAATTTTACTGAAAAATGACACAAATTATACAGTCTGCTAATTGTAATATAACACAGGAAAACAATAAATGTTTTTGTGCCTAAAAATTGTATAATCTAAAGCTAGAACAAATAAAAAAAAACCCCACAGAATATGTTCAGAGAAGCAGATAGGACAATTCAAGGAAGAACTAAAATACCATTCAGTGATAGAGAAGATCAGTAGTCATTTGTTTCCTGAGGTGTTATTTTCCGAAGAGAATTTTCAGCTATCAGACAAGTGCGAGTATATCAATATTTATTCATCATTGCTCTTTGGATTTTCAGAGAACATTTTTATTACTGTGTTGGAAAATATTTGTCAATATGTAAAAGCTAAAGAATATAATGTAGATTCAGCTGAAATATTTTATGACATAAAAATTCAAGACATTATGCCTGGAAGAAATTTATTTAATAAATAATCATATTGAAGAAAAAAATGGATGATTTATTAATTTTAGTTAAATTAATGATCTAATTCTGGTAAATAGTTGCAAATATTTTTGGTCACATTTTGATTCTGGGGAAAGAGGAGTTATTAGGGAAAGAGGAGCAGGGAGGGAAATGACAGGTGTAAAGCAGGGGAGAAAAAAATGTGTAGACTGAGGTAACATTAGATTTTTTTTAACTATCTTTGGAGAAGAAATGAACACTCACCAGGAGATTAAATTCCTGGAGTCAGCTTCTTTCATTATCTGAAGATATTTGTAACCATACCTTTCATTTCATGGGGATTTGCTATCAGGAGAAATTTCCCAGCTCTTTGTTTTTGAAGATCCACCCTGTTTGAATAGACATTTACTGAAGCAAAGACTGAGCTCAGCTCTTCCAGCTCCTGAATACATAGCAGTGCTCCATGCTTCATTATCAGGAATGTATTTTATACCAACAGAAAACTTCCTAGGAAAAAATAAGAAAGGGCCTTCTTACATCACTACTTCTTCCAACAGTTTGACAAGTACTTTTCTGCTGCAATTGTAGAACAGCTCTGTTATTGAAGGAAATGGACAAATGTATATTTCTAGTCTGAAATATTTGAGTTCCTGTAAGTATTTCAGTGGGATGCCCCCTAAAAAAGTATAAAATGCAATAGTCTATGAAGATTACCTATATTGACTGTATTATGTCAGTTGCCTGTAAGCTGAGAAATGGGATTAGAAATAGATTGAAGAGGGATGTTAGTGTGTCTATGTTCTTTAAAAAGTGAATAGTACTGGATTGATCAGTTTTATTAGTTTAGCTTTGTTGTCTTTTTTCTTATAGTCATCCTTTGGTTGGATAAAATAGAGTGACTTTTGGTGAGATTACACTCTATATGCAGATATTTAGATGTAGGGGTCTAAAGTATATACATCTATATGGAGAGCAGGTGACTAAACTCCTGTTGTCAATGAAGCTTTTCAGCTGATGGAATGCAGATGTCTGCTGTTGGATAGGATCATCAGCCTCCTAGACGTCCCTGACAGGCAGGTACTCAACATGGGTGGTTAGTGCCACTTGAGATGAATTAGGATATTACCCCTGGCTTCCAACTGTTATTTCAGAAACATGTAGATTTTCTGTAGAGCTGGTGTCTGGTTTTAAGCCCTGTGAAGATAAGCTAAGGCACTTTAGCTGGTACTATATGCATCTATTTAGACAAACAAATCCTGTCCAAAGTTTTTTGTGAAATTCTTTTAGCAAGAATTGATATTCAGTTGCAGTATTTTGCACTCTATTTGATCAATTTCAATCTAAAAAAAAAAATAAATAATTGGAAGTAGAAATGAAGCAGTATCCCAATTTTTATGTGAAGTGAAAAAATACAGATTTTGTATGAAGTCAATACTATACATCGTCACATCAAGTAATGTTGGCACTCAGGAAATTATTGACTAAATCCCCTCTGATCTGTGACAATACAGCATTGAATATATCCCCTGCCTATATGAGACAGCATTTTCTGATGTTAAAAACAGCAATTAATTCAGTATAATTTTGAATTAAATGTTGATTACCTACAGCCTGCCCTATATTTAAATAACTTTATTATTAACAATTACATTTGTCAAATTATTCTTTTTTTTTTAAATCTTGCATTGGACTGAGGAACTTAAACTTTCTGTAAGACTTATGCCAATCCCAATGTGACCATATACACAAGAAAGGTCACATGAAGAAAATGTTAAGCTAGAAAAAGATCTTTACCTGATTAATTAAAAGATTGATTCTGCTTCCTATTAAACAATTTATTTAATTTTATTCATTTAACATATGACATTAACATTTAACATTAGAAATATGGATATGACAGTTTTAGAGAGTAGGCTTCCTCTTGAACTCTAAACATTTCTCTTAGGTCAAAGAATGTTAGAAGATGGGATAAATAGCATCTTTATGATAATTAAGCCAGCTGTACAACATATTATCCTGGTTTTGGCTGGGATAGAGTTAATTTCCTTCCTAGTAGCTGGCATAGTGCTGTGTTTTGGATTTAGGATGAGAATAATGTTAATAACACACTGATGTTTTAGCTGTTGCTAAGTAGTGCTGTCCTGGTTTCAGTCAAGGACTTTTCAACTTCTTATGATCTACTGACTGAAAAGGCAAGAATCTGGGAGGGGGCACAGCCAGGACAGCTGACCCAAACTGACCAAAGGGCTATTCCATGCTATGTGATGTCATGCTTAGGATATAAACTGGGGGAAAGCTGGCTGGAGGGGCTGCTACTCAGGGACAGGATGGGCATCAGTCAGCAGGTGGTGAGAAACTGTTTTTCATTTGCATCACTTGTCTTTCTTGGGTTTTATTTCTCTCTCTTTTTATTATTTTCTTTTTCATTGCAATTATTATTAGATTATATTATTATTATATTATTTCAATTATTATACTGTTCTTATCTCAACCCATGACTGTTCTCACTTTTACTCTTCTGATTCTCTCTCCCATCCCACAGGACTGGGGGGAATGAGCGAGTGCCTGTGTGGTGCTGAGTTGCCAGTTGGGGTTAAACCACAACACAGACATGCATGAAACATGGAAAATTACAGCAGTCACAGTGGAGAGCTTCTACTAATAAATACAGGCTTTAATACTACATGTTCGGTTTTTTAGAGGTAGCTACTAAATAAAAGAAAAATAAAAAGTAAAGTAGAACTGTTTAGGCATACAAAATAGGGCAAAACAGCTTCTGAATACTTCCTGTGTATCTGCAAATTTGTTTTTGACATAGCATAAAGATATTAGACTCTCACTCTGGTAAACTAAGCTGAGTCACTGGAAGATATGGGTGTTCTACAAAAAGAAAAAGTTCCAGGAAATTAATTCAAGCATTTGCATCTTGAGCATCCTCTCTGCTTAGATGTTACCTTACTCTATAGCTCTGGTCTGGATTGATTCCGATAGCTTTCTCTAAAACAAATCTGCCGTGCATAACATTCCTGAGGTACAACTAATCTCTAGGTAAGGTGAAGCAAGTCATAACCTTGACCCTGTTGCAAGCAGTGTAGACAGAAGTCAATTTACACACCTTGGTCTCAGGGACAAGGACTAGTGTCTGACTTTCTTTTATGTAGCAACAGAGTCTTAACTTCTCTTATCTGTGATAAACATACAGAGCATACCTGACACAGGAGATCAGGATGAAGTGATTCAGAAAATGAAAAGTTTCTCCTCTGTTTTTTAATGTTCTGTAGTGGTAGAGCCTTCATCTTTTTTACAGCAGGGTCTGTGTTCTGGACTATTTCTGCATTTTCCATTAAATAATCAGTGGATGAATAAAAAAATGGAATGCTGAGATTGAAGTACAGAAGCCCCCATTCCTACCTAAGTTCAATAAATTCTAAGAAGCTTGGTCTTTCTTTGTTTTTCCTTTTCTTAGGTCCAGGCCCCATGAATCTTCCCTGCTTTTCTGTCCACTGCACTGGAACAGATTTAACAGGAGGGATGAAGACACATCAGACACACAATTTTTAATCAGAAAAGCCTGATGGTGACCCTTGAAAAATATTTTCCTTTAATGTTCAAAACATTATTGATCTCTCAGTTCTCTAACAAAAAGGATTACCTGAAATAATTATGAATACTGATTCTTAACATACTAGTAACTGAAACTTCAATGTGGGTCTGAAATGACATATAAAGGCACTGCTAGTATAATACCCCAGACATTTTTCTGACTTGGTTGTGCTGAGTCTTACTTTACTTTTTTGGTCTTTCCTTGGACTGAGTTGGTTTGAGCTTGTAAAAAGTCCCTAGTGACCAATTGTCTATTGCTTGACTGTTGTAAATGAAGCTCTGGGAAAACTGCATATGGCAAATGTCTGACGCCCCTAGGCTGTCACTTCATAACAAACAGTAGCCCTTTCTGTCAGCTAAAACTGGGAAGACTATTGCGCAGTTTCCAGACTTCAGTAGGGAACCAAAAAGAAGGAAGTAGATTGGCAAAAGAAAACATAAAGATGTGTGTCTGAAAATTTAAGTGTGTGATAAAAGTTGGCATAACCAGAAGAAGCGTCCACTATGAGCATTATACTCATAGCAAAAACCGCAGGATGCTGCTGACTCATTGCAACCTTGTGCCTCCAGTCATGCTCAAGGAAAAACAGGTGTGTTAACTTTGGGATTCAGGGGGACGTTAGCTGGGTGAGCATAACACCATAGAAAAGGGGTAGATACTAGGATGTTTTATATAGCAACTGTAACTGTATTATTAATGAAGCTTTTCTGTATTAATTAGGTAATGTTGACTATTACACTGCTAAAATATTAATTGGATGAAAAAGGAGTTCTTGTTTCCATGTGTCTGATAGGTTCCCTTTTGCCCATAACAAAATTTGGAGTGCAACTTCAGAACATATCTACCCCAGCTCCTTTGTGGACACAGGCACATTTTTTTTTTCAATTTCTAGATCCCATTGTAGTTTAAATAGGATTTGGGCTCCCCACTGTTTATATAGGTCAGTTTTAGCAAAAGCAAAGCATGAACACAGATACCAAATAAATTTATATTTTAGTAAAGGAGGAATCTTCTATCATTAGGCACATCTGACGGTAATACTCACTGTGTGAGCTTTTTTGTGCTGCAATTTCTGTACAAGTCCTACTTTGGACTGAGCTTTAATTTCATTTTAAAATTGACACTGTGTAATTGATGGAGGAAACAAGAGTTTTCAGTGCTGAAACAATGGATGAATGACTGAATCTTACAGACTGAATAATGTTCAAATTCAGTTTTGGGACTGGTCCCGAGCTACAACCTTACTCAGGAGTTGTTCAGGAGAGTGCTATCTTGCTCAACCAGATACTGCCCTAGGGCCACCCTAAACAATCTGACTGCATAGACAAGCAGATACTTGGAGTGCTCCTTCACACCCTCTAATTCACTATTGTAGATGTGACCTCCATGTATTTGCATTTGTCAGTCACGAGGGAACAAGGGAGTGGGCTCAGAAAAAAATTAGGGAGCACAGCTTCAGTACTTTTCTCTCCCAGCTGAATGCCATATCCATTAGATGAAAGAAATGCTTTCATGTCTGTTCTCCTTCCGGTCAAATGAATATAAATGTTTGATTATAATTCCTAGGCTTCAGCAAAGGACATGTGATATACACTTGTATAGACTAACTTAGAACCTGTGCTCCATCAATTTTACTTAATTAGCATGCTTAGTATTAGTCTATGATTATGCAAAAATTTCTTCCTACATTGCTGTTTTTAACTGGACTCAGTAAAACCTGAGTGTGTTAGGACAGTGAGAGCACACCTCTGGGAATTTAATTACAGAATGAGGAGGCTACAAGGGATCTCAGGAGGTCATCTAGTCCATCCCTCTGCCCTAAGGCAAGATTATTTAAGCCTATGTCATGCCTGACAGAAATGTGTCAAACTGGTTCCAGAGGACTTTGAGTGACAGAAAGTCCACAGGTTGTCCAGGTAATCTATTCTGCCTTTCCAATACTCTTTATGACTGAAAGCTGTGGATTTCTGTGTGGTTTTGCTGTTGTTTNGGACAACTCCCTTGAGTTAATATACTGAGCGTGACGCCATATGCTATGGAATAGCCCTGTGGCCAGTTTGGGTCAGCTGTCCTGCCTGTGCCCCCTCCCAGCTTCTTGTGCACCTGGCAGAGCATGGGAAGCTGAAAAAACATGGGAAGCTGTAAACACTACTTAGCAACAACTNGTGGATTTCTGTGTGGTTTTGCTGTTGTTTTTCTAATAAGCCACATAATTCTTTTTATCTATAATTTAAACCATTATTTCCTGGTTTATCTACCATCAATATAGAATACAAAAATACTGGTGTTATGGTTTAACCCCAGTCTGCAACAGCACCACACAGCCGCTCGCTCACCCTTCCCCCTCCCTGGTGGGATGGGGGAGAGAATCAGGGAAAAAAAAACCTAAAACCCATGGGTTGAGATAAAGGCAGTTTAATAGGACAGCAGATAAAGAGAAAATAATNGCTCCAGCAGACCCACCACAGAGCATGGCTGAGCCCAGCAACCAAGATGGTGGAACCTAAAGGAAAACAAGTTTAAGAAAGGTCAAAAAGGTGCAGAGGGGGGAGTGAGGAAAAAAGAGTTTTCGTCAAACTAATGTAGACAGTGTACACCAGTTTAGGAGTAATAAACACAGTGAGTGTCTATGGGTAGATGACATGAAGTTCTTCATCCTCTGCTAGGGCATCTGTTGTTGAGCTCCAGGAATTGTCTGAAAGCTGAGATCCAGAACTAAGGAAGTATTCAAGTGTGCTTAATTATACAGTAACAAAATATTTCATCATTAAGGAGGATAATTCTTAGTAAAGAAAAGAATTATTGAAGCTCCTCTGATGAAAAATAAAGGCAACAAATAATTTTAGTTGTTACCGGTTTACTTTGATATGAAGCATCAGCTAAACTTTCTGTAGAAAATGCTAGTCATGTGGTATTTAATTTCCAGAATTATGCAATTTAAACTGGCCACAAAAGATATGTGTGTAGAAACAGGAAAAATAACAATGATGTATACAATGCAGCTTTCAGCACTTATTAGGGACTTGCATGCACAGACTGGTGATTATTTTGCTTAAAATTATCTACCTATGCATTAGCCATTTATTTTATGTGCATGGTTATCTGTATGCATTCATATCTATTTCCAGGCCTATTTTGCAGTCTGATTATGAAAACTCTGTCAGAAAAGATCAGTAAGAAAAGTCTATGAAGATAGCAGAAAATATTTTGGAGGAAAAAAAGCAGAGAACAGTATTGATTGAAATTTAACAGAATTAAAGAGAGAACAGAGAGCGGGAGAGGACCCAGGGGAAATGTAAAGTGTTCAAAAGAAAATTAATATTATGCTGAGGGTTATATGTGTCCTCTTTCTATAAATATATTGTGAGCAAGAAATAAATGAGCAAACTAACAAACAGCATGCTGTGTGAATATGGAAAAAAATGCCAGAAGTAATAAAGAGAAAGAAAGACCCAGTTGCAATGCATTAAATGTCAAGAAAAAGGGAGAGTTAGAATGACTGCAAAGTGCAAAAAAGAATAGAATAGAATCATAAAATAGAATAGCATAAAAATAAAATAAGATAAGATAAAACAAAAATAAAGAATATGTGAAAAAAGATAGCAACTTTCACAGAGACTGAGAAAAAATAAAAAAGTTTCAAGTAGAGGAAGAAAAGAGGTCACTGAGACTGCAGAGCATGTAAGAAGTAGCCAATTCATTTGCCTGGTGTAACATCCTTGAGGTACAACTAATCTGCAGGTGAGCTAGGGCAAGACTCAATCATTTTCAGGCAAAATTTCCAAACAGTTAAAGGTATTTGCCATCAAAGTATAATGCTGTTTTTCACACATCCTTCCACCCATGATTCAGTACAGTAAATAACTCTCTTGAACAGTGTTTGCTTATCTATTTTTTTTAAACATGAAATAGCTGGAAGATAGAAGGAATTGTTCCCTCTGACATTCCTTTTGGTATGTTCAGATTTTTTTTTTTCTCCCCTGATGTCCTCTGCTAGTGCTTAACTTTAAGCAAAGACCCAACTCTCAATATTTTCTTTTTGAGTTTTATAGGAAAGATGCATGAAAAATAAACTGAGCTTTGGTGGGAAGTTTATACCCAGATAGCCATGGTGGATTCAATGGAATAATTGTCTCTGTTGTTTTTATGATGCTCTTATTTTAATATTATTTAATCAGTGCTAGAATTCATTGTTACATTTGGAAACTATAGATATGGAGTGATCACTGAACAGACTTTTCATCAATTCTACATATTTCTAGATAGTAATTTGCTACTCTACCAGTATATGTAGTTAAGTCACTTTGTTCAGATCCTCCTAAAATAGCCATATATTTATGAAAGCTAGCAGAGAAATACTCATTCTGTTTTAATATTTGCTCCTTGATTGCTTAATAATGGGTAATTCTCGTTCTTATTTCTATCATTCCCAAATAACCAAATTCATTTAAGTCTTCTCCATGGCTTTTGCAAATCCTTCAGAAGTAGCTGCACTATATTATTTAAGCCATAAACTGCACAAGATCAGAAAGACAGCTTCCACTGGAAATCCTGCAATGGTTAAGATGGCAGTCCAAGACCTTGCCTTATTTGATTCTAAATTTGGTTTAATCCCAAGGTTTGCCTAAATTATGTGCTAGAACGATCCAATAGTTGAGAGCTAACAAGGAGTCCAGAATTTCTAAATTTGATAGATTGTCTCAGAAAGAACAACTACATGTTTTAAATCTGTTTAAAAAAACTTAACCAAACAAAATCCTGTTTCCATAGGTTATTAATTTCCAGTTAGATTTGGTTTGCTATAATACAGTATTTTCTTAATTGATAATTCCAGACATTGCACATTTTAGTTTTCTAAATGTTGTTTATTACAGAATGTTTATTATCTCACAATGCTTTTGCACTGGTTTAAGTGAGCCGTTGGCTAGTTTCTAAATAGGGAAGATCATGTTACTGATCAAGTTACATTTATTAACTTCATATGTGTATTTCCATGCATAGTATAACATCTTGGATGCATAAAAATTAATGGCAAAGATTATGTTGTGTTTGCTTGGATTGGGATTTTTTTAAAACATGTCTATTATATTAGATTTGGAAGCAAAGATCTTGGTGTGGAAAACTAGCTCATAGAGTGATCTGAATTAGTTTACTACCAAGATCATGAACAAGAAAATCACCTGCACAGACGTCTCCTCAATTTTGACTCCTAGAGTTTGTAATCTTAACAATGTTTTGGGGTTATTTGTGATGTTTTTTAGGTACAGAATATTTACACATACATTTATACTTTTATACATTTATCAAGCCAGTGTTATACTTCCTTTAATCATGACACTAAGAAATATTTAATTTCTAAGTTTAAATTTAATTGTTGGCTTGTATAGTAATTCTCTCACCTCTATATACCTGAATCTCCGTTAATTCAAGTGACTGAAATCCTGGGAACATTTCATATAGAGGGAGTTGTGGGACATTTCTATTTCTGGAAACAGAAGAACAGCATGAGAAGGTTAAAAGCAATAGCTAAGTGAACATTGTGGTTTAGCCCCTCTCGGCAACAAAAAGCACCACACAGCCACTCACTTACCCTCTCCCCTCAGTGGGATGGGGGAGAGAATCAGAAGTAAGAAAAGTAAGAAAACTCATGGGTTGAGATAAGAACAGGTTAATAATTGAAATAAAATAATAAGAAGAATAATAATAGTAATAAAAATTGTAGAGAAAAAAAGAACAACAAGAGAGAGAGAAACAAAACCCAGGGAGGGGAAAAAAAACAAGTGATGCAACCGCTCACCACCCACTGACCAACACCCAGCCTGAGCAGCGAACTCTGGCCCCCCCGCCAACTCCCCCCAGTTTCTATATTGAGCGCGACGCCATATGGTATGGAATAGCCCTTGGGCCAGGTTGGGTCAGCTGTCCTGGCTGTGCCCCCTCCCAGTTTCTTGTGCACCCGACAGAGCATGGGAAGCTGAGAAAAAAAAAGAAAAAGTCCTTGACTGGTGTAAGCACTACCTAGCAACAGTTAAAGCAACAGTGAGCTAGTATTATTCTCATCCTAAATCCAAAATGCAGCACTATGCCAGCCACTAGGAAGAAAATTAACTCTATCCCAGCTGAAACTAGGACAGTAAAAGAGTAAAAAATAAAGCTTTGATGGTTGTCAGGATGTACCCATAACAAGTTACAACTATGTCCTGACATGGTAAAGATGAAATAGTACAGCAACACTTATATTTAGGAAAAATAAAGTAAGCAAAATTTCTAATGTAAATGATTTATTGAAATTGATTTTTTAAAAGTTCCTCAAAGAATAATTAACTGGCTAGGTACAATAGAATTATTACTCACTAGCAAAGAAAGCACAAAAATATTTACCTTCAAATAATGATTGGAAAAATAGATGATTATTCTATATCTGGAGTTAAAGAATGAACAAATTTCAGTGGAATCAGTTTTGACAGAGTGTGTTTATAGAATCACAGAATCATTA
>VZTL01001921.1:0-19239 GCA_013400535.1 Scopus umbretta
ATTTTTATTTCTATAAAACATACCTTATTATGAAAATGCATTGTACTTCACCACATTTTTTCCCGATTTTTATTTAACTCTTTCTGTAGTAATATAATGGGAAAAAAAAACCTTTGTTTTCTTCTTGGCATGTGTCACTGCTATTGAAATGACAAGGCTTTTTTCCTCTGTTCTTTTAATTGGTTTTGTATAGTGATGGGATAACTGCAAACTGTTCTTCTAGTATCAATGATCTTTGGGCTATTGTATCTTTCTCCTCCTCCAAATTAAACTTGCTGTGTTCTAAATCTGTGGCCCAGCTGGTATCAACAACAAGGATCCAGCTTTTACAGCCATGGGACACTGAGAATTGAGGACTGCTAGGAAAAGACAGGATCTGCCTTAACAATTGGACAAAAAAACGTATTTTCCAACAGGCTGACCAACCTTGCAAGAAGACCCTTAAAGCAGGAATTATGGGGAGAGAGATAGTAACCCCCAAACAAAGGTGGAAGTGTTGGACTAGGTTGGCAACCAAAGGGTGCAGGGGGATGTGGGTAAGAGACCTCTCAAGTTTGCAGATGATACAAAACTGGGAGAAGTAGTGATAGACCAGGTGGCTGTGCTTCCACTGCAATCCCTATCAGCATGAAAAATACAGCTCTAGCATTTAATTTCAACTTCTGTGTATCATAAATCCAACAGTAATCCTTCTTTTAAAGGCTACAAGGCTAGACTTGGCCGGCCTTTTTCAATGTAGCCTGCTACACTTCCCTCGGTTCCCTAGGGAACGTTGTATTACCCAGCAGTGAGAAATGGCTCTGGAAGAGAACAGCCTGGATGCAGGCTCCTGAAAGGAGTAGAAATGGATGCCTTTTGTGGGATGCTATAATACCTTCCAGGTTTGTTTTATGTGATGGGAAGTAACTGCTGCTGGTTGAGCAGCTCCATGCAAAGGAGCTGGGCTTAGACGGGTTGTGGTACTCCTGAAAGCAACATGCTGGACTGCCAAGCTGCTGCTTGTGTAACAGAGAAAAGGAAATTCGTAAGAGTAGCAAAATACAGTGCTTTCAGAATAGACACGGACACATGTGAAGAACTGATGAGATTCTAGCTCTGGATGCCTTATATGGGGTTCTTGAGCTAGCATAGGCTAATATACGTCTGCACTAACATTCAGCCCTAAGGAGCACGCTAGTGATTAAATGAGAGTGCTGGGGGCTGTGGAAATGCTGGGGGACATATTTACCAAAGCAGGGGGAAGAACATATTTGCTAGTTTATCCTCACACAAGGCAATGGCACTGCAGTTTCCCACAGCTGAGGGGAAGCAGGAGAAGGGATGGGGGGTAACTGGAGCACTGGACAATGATTAATGGGATGAAATTTAACAAGTCCAAATGTCAGATTCTGCACCTAGGACAGTGCTGAGCATTTCTCCCAAGTATTCAGTGACAGGACACATGGGAATGGCTCAAAGCTGTGCCAGGGGAGGTTTAGATTGGACATTAGGAATCACTTCTTTACAGAGAGGGTGGTCAAACACTGGAACAGGCTTCCTAGAGAGGTGGTCAATGCCTGAACCATGTCAGTGTTTAAGAGGCATTTGGACAATGCTCTTAACAACATGTTTTAACTTTTGGTCAGCCCTGAATTGCTCAGGCAGTTGGACTAAATAATCGTTGCAGGCCCCTTACAATTGAAATATTCTATTCTATTCTATTCTATTCTATTCTGTTCTGTTCTGTTCTGTTCTATGCAATAGCACCCAAATCATTAGACTAAAGAGAGACCTTTGTTCAATCTGGGATTAAGGCATCTGAATGTAGGTTTCTCCATATATGTCTGTCTACATGTCATTGATAAATTGTGAGCTTTATATTTGCTGGAATACAGAAAACTTTAAGGATTTTTCAGTCACTGTAGTTTAATATTTGATGTCCAGATTGTTTTGGAACAGTGCATTTCTGAAATACAGACATCATGTTGTTTATGTGAATGTCCATCTTATATTTGCCAGTGGCTGTGTGTACCTCAATTTCTTTAAACCCAAACCTTTCTAAAACAGTGACTGATGATGAAATGAACTACACCTGTAGTAACCTGACAAGCTATTAAATCACTTTGTAAACTGACAAACAGCAGCAGAACAAATAGAAAAATTGAGACACAGAATAACAATTTACTTACCAGTTTTGCGCTGTTCAGCATTTTAGCTACAGATTATCCTCTGCATTACACTTTTTATTGGAAGTGGTTTAAGACTCTGCTCTTCCATATATTCCTTTGTAAATCAGATATTTTCACTTTCCTACGAGTAATTTCATGAAAGGATGTTATAGAAATCGTGCCTCTACTGTGTTTTTCCTGGGGCAACTACAGCTCTATAATTAATAGTTCTGTTATAGTTAAACAATCGTATTGGATAAACACTGATTGCTTTTTAGGTTTAGTTTGGCCTTAAAATCTGCAACCCATTTTTTACCATAGTCCTCCTACCAGGCAGAGATTACTTCACTTACTGACACTAGTCTCTTATTCATGTAGATTTTTTTCAGATTCAACAATTGGTAGGAGACGTTTTTCTCAGTAGATGCCATTTGGCTTCTGATGTGCAAACTCAGTTTCCAAGCGGCTTTTCTAAGGACAGGTTTTTAGTACTAACTGAACAGCCCTGTTATTGCTACTTGCTGAGGAACTCCCCAGGATCTCAGCCTTCCCAATTTGAAGGTGAACTTTGCAGGTCCTATGGCAGAATATTTATTCTGAAAGAACTGAAACAAGCAAGAAACCTTTTTATTCAGTCAGTTCCTCAAACTAATCATCAGGTATCATTACATTAACTTTTTAGGATATGCTATTGAATATTACTTTAGAATTAAACTAAGCTAAACTGAGTTTCTGAAGTTTCTTTTATTCTTACCTTGTTGATGTGGGCTGTAAGGGCTATCCACTAAGAAGCACATATATGTTTACTGAGACTTTTATTTTTGCTGAAAATGCAGCAATAATTAAAGAAGAAACTTTAAAAACATAATTTTGGCTATCACAACTAAAATGAACTGCAGAGTAAATCCGGAATTACATAATTTCATTTGTATATTTCAAAACTACAAACAAGTGAAAACAATGTTGACCTGAGAGCCAGCATATTTAAAGGAGATAACATAATAAGTTAGTACAGAACAAACTTTTTTTTTTTTTGTTAGTTCTAAGTAGAAGAATGAAAAATTGGCTGAATGAACATATTGAAGAAAGTTATATCTGTTCATTATCAAAATGGAAGAGTATATTGAGTGGGGTTTTTCAGTTTGCAAGGGACACAAGACCTGTTCTGAGCCTGATAGATTTAATTTTATTTGCCAGTCTGGAGGATGGTATCAAAATGCCTATTAATTTGCAGATGATGCAGGAAGTATGGCAAGTATATTAGAGGTCAGGGTTAGAATTTAAAATGATCTTCACAAACTGGAGGAATGATCTGAAAAAACATGATTTAATTCAATAAGAACAAACAGAAGATACCATGGTTAGACAGAAATAATCAGTAGCACAAATGTAGGGCGAGAAAAAATGGCTACTGGTCACATAAAAGATGATAGAGATATTATAGGGAATTGTGAGTTGATAGTGACTTTTAATTTAGAAATATTAAAAGAGGAGTCAGTGGAACAAAAGCAAGGATAACTGCCAAGAAATGTGAGGCAATCTTTCTACTCTAGCTGGAGCGCTGCATCCACTTTGTGACAGTACTCCTCAAAGAGGATGTGAACCAAGTGAGACACTCTGCAATAGAGGAATGATAATCACTGTGGGCTTAGTAATATAAATATTGAGGAAATACTAAAGTAGGCTTGGGGAGGAATCTGAGAAAAAGAAAAGAATAACCTGATCCCTGTTACACATGAGTATAGAAGTCAGAAACACTTGGCTTAAATTAAAATAAGAAACCTCAGGCTGTACATTGGAAATACTTTGTAATGGAAGGACGATAACTGACCCCTTGGACTATTCAGAGTCCATGTCTTTGCTTCTGGCTTTGGAAGACTTCAAGAACAGCCTGAACATGTGAATCAGGAGTGACAGGTACAGTTGTTCCCTCTAGAGATTTTTCCAACACTGTTTTCTTTCTGTGACTTCTTTGCCATAAAAAGAAGCACTTTATTAACCTTACAATTAACAAGCAGGAAAAACAGGTTAAAGTCTATCAAAAGCTGGCAGATTTACAGATTGATGGCATATAAATTCCTGTCTTAATAAGATTATATTCCAAAATTAATATTTTTGAAATAGCCCAAGTAAAAATTATAAAGGGCAACAGAAAAAAATTGCATTTTACCATCTTTGTGGTTAGATTGTTATTTAAAATAATGATGGTAACTAAGAGTTAATGGCCTTTGTAAGACTCATTTTGTTTGCAGCTGTTTTGTTTTTGTTACTTGATACCCATGCTGAGCCTTTCAAGAGAGTGAACACAGTTAAGTTACAACTTTCTGTATCAATTCCTTCTTTTTATTTAAAGTAAATCCTCTGGTTTTTCCCTTTTAGGTTGTGCCACACAGATGACACCGAGTAATGATTCATCCAAATATATCCTGCCGACAGAACTTCATAACCCTTCAGTGTGTGTTTGGGTACAGAACAAATTTGTATGAATTTAAAGTTATCTTTCCTTCTACTTTTGTGAAAGAAGTTTTAACGAATATAAAGGACACTGGAAGTGTATTCTGGTTTCTGGTGGAAAGTGATGGGATCCTGAGAAACAGAAGAGTACCTGAATTCAACAGCTGAACCTGTCCAGGAAATTATATTTACCTAAGATGGTTATGGGTTCCAGCAATTCTCATGCTCACCAAATAGGCTCTAAGCCCAGGGTTTTACTGAAATGGAAAAATACTTCTACAGCAGTGGTAGCCAAAGAAAAAATACAGAGGGAGAAACTTGAAGAAATCGGGAACTTCTGCTAGATATTTGCAGGCATATACCATCGAGACTGCTCAAACACGTCAAATCTCTCCATTTACCCTAACCTTTCTTTTGACAGCTGTGTATCTGTGTTTTACTTCAACCTTCCCTATGTGCTGTGCATGTCTTTAGTAACGTGTATTGTTACTGAAACTACAGAGGAAACAGGAGAAACAGAGGAACTGCAAGATTAGTCTTCATATCTGGAGGTTATGTGGAGATTGTAGTATTTGGGAACACACAGAGCTGTAGGTCATTTGCTTTTCTGAATTCTTCATTGTCTACCTTCACAAAAAGTAACCAACCCACTTTACCCACTTTTCCTTCTTCTCTTCCTCCTCTCCTGCATTCACAAAATAAAAAATATTTTTTATTTTAAAAAAATAATAATAATATCCTGACTGGAAGAGGTCAGTGCACAGACAGAAACTTGTGGCTGAGCCTTAGTTCACGGGGGAATGATGCAAAGATGGCTGGAAGGGAAATTAACCAATGAATCTGGTAAGGAAATTATTCTCAGTTCAAGGAACAGATGTGGTTTTGCTGTTTTCTGTTGTGGTTTAAATGGGGAGATTTGATTTGATACCCAAGTTGCAACTATACAGTGAAAATTGTTCTGATTCATTTTGATATCACCCACATACTCTAAAAATTCATGCATCCATGTGATTGTACCCATCCTCTGACTGTAGACTTTGCATTCACAAGGTTAGATTACTCTCATAATCTCTGCATGATTTAAATCCATCTGGAAACTAAAGACAGTGTAAAATCTGGCTGCCTCAAACCTGGCTGCTCTTCTAAGAAAGTATTGTGCCTTTATGGATGGAGTTCAGTGCACTTCTACCATATGATCTCCATTGGCTACTAGTAGACATTTGGGTGTTTTGACCTTTTAAGCTCTAAATGACTGTGTACCCAAGACACTAGCCTCCTCTTGTGTTATTACTGAGCCAGCTGCAGGCAGCAGGCATGCTGGATTTCTTTTCATGTACCAAAGAATGAAATCTTGGCAAAGCATGGGATGTGATAGCTCATTCAGACTGCAAACCTGGTCATTTAGTTAGTCCTAATTTGCCCACTATCCTGAAATCCTTACTGTTTTGACCTTAATCTTCAAAAGAATGTGGTACTAAGGAGAAGAAAAAAAATAAGATGATTAATGATTAGAAAGAGCAGTCTGTCTTACTCTCTTCTTTGATGGTTTTCTAATTGGGGACCAGATGGAATTGCTACAGACTAAATGGCACGTCTTTTTTTAAGCAGAGAGAAAGATATGTTGTAAATGTGCAGCTCCCTTAATTTAGATTTGGCGTTTTCTGTCCACGTTGCCTAAAACCCATAGGTTATTTTGTGTTTTTTCTCCAAACCCTTGTCCACCTCTCCTTTCCTTGTCTGCATCAGGAATCAGTTTAATAAATGTAGCTTGAAGGAACATGATGCAACCTGAAGCTGGAGCACCTCTTTGGCAGCTGAGATTGGCATGAGAAAGGTTGAGGTGAGGCACAAGTATCCTCCAGCTGCTGTGCACAAATCTGTCAAGAATCAGCAAGGGCATAGTGAAGTTTAGAGAAGTCAATTATATTGGTGAGGCTGCCAACTTTAACACTGATGATGCCTGTGTCTCCTCTGGAGAACCATTGCCAGCAAGACCAAGGTGAACAAGAATGTTGACTGGTCCAATCAGTCCTTAAATTGGGACCAGACAAGATCAGGAAGCCTCAACCAGTTTCCTGACAATCTCTCCTTTATTATTTTTTTCTTTTTTTTTTTTTAGTGTGCCGCTCTGTTTGTNTTTTTTTTTTTTTTTGAACTCAACTTCTGTTCCCAGAGTAATAAAGCTGAAGTATAGGCTCTATTTCAATAATATAAATGGATTTAAAAAAAAAAAGACATAATGTGACCAAAAATTATTTGGTAGATAAGACGGAGAATGTGCTAAACAACAGACACTGACTAGAAGACTGTTTGTTGCACAATACAGGAGAATTGCACAGGAACATGCAAAGACGTCAAAAGGAAGACTGAAAGAGAGGTAGCAGGCCAGCTGTAAGGAGCAATAGTTACTAGAGGGTGTTGGTCTTGAGATCAAAGGGCGAAATGAGTTATTTGGCATATAAGCTGTAAAAAGGATAACAAGTCTAACATCTAACTAGGCACATTAAATGTTAGAGGTGTATTTTTGTTCTCATCTACACCACCATACTGCTTTAGAAAGTATTCATTTTACTTGCTTAGGAAACAGAAATGCTTTTTGATGAAATATTTATGAGACAGGCTCAGTTCTATGTTTATTCTATAAAATGTCATCATTCACATTTATTTTTGACTTTGCATTTGCATAGCAACAGGACACCATTATCCAGCAACAGGAGACCATTATCCTGTAACAGTACTCTGGGGTCTCCAAGGTATATGGCAGACAGGGCTACTCCAGCTGACTAATAATTTAGTTACTTCTGCTGCAGCTATCTATACAGAGTAATTACCAGCAGTACTAATTCACGTAAATCCCATGTATGCAAGGGAAAGGACATAACATCGCCACATAGAAGACAAGAGAATGGTATTTAACCTCTTTCACATTGAATCACAGAAATGAATAAAAATAGGGGAAACAATCAAAATATCAGAGCAGTGAGCTGTGCAACCACAGGATATTAGCTTGTGCCAGAGACCACATTTTGCTACAACAAATGTCAAAAGATTGACGTTTTCAACACTGAATATAAACGCTACTGGAGCTGAAGCACTTGCCAATAGCATTGCTAAGCCATTCTAAATTCACTTATGAATTGGAGGTTAATAAAGGAGAAAAACACAGGAACTGAGTGTGCACATAGCAGGGCTCAGAGCCACTTTTCCTCTCCTGCTGTGTTTACTGACAAGCCAGCACTGGAATATGAAGTCAGGAAGCATTGGAGTGGGCACATGCTGCCTCATCTCAGATTAATATGTCTGATATAAGCCTCATCAAATTCAGTTAAAGGTTTCTAAATATCTGCAATGGACATAGGATCATTCTTTAATATCTTCCACCTCTTGTCAGGCAGAGGTAAACATGATGTCTAATAGAGTGCTCATGGCAAAACAGACACTTTCCAAAATTCTGTGAAATTTTCTACCAAATGTCTTAGCACTGCTAACAGATGAAAACAGGTGGCATATTAGCATGACGGCAAAGCTTAAAGCCCTAAGAGATCACTGAGCTTGGATTTCTGTGCTTTAGGTAGACAAAGCAGTGGTTGAGATGGAAAATGGAGACATGGAGTGGTGAAGGGTCTTACCAAGGTCCTCTAACCTTGGTAGTTCTTCTTTTCTTGTCTAATATACTTCTTCTTGCATTCTGTAGTTCCTTGCAGACAGAAGAGTCCCCAGACAGCATTGTGCCACAGTGGTTCACTGTGCTGTGCTGTCAAGCTGAGAAGTGACATAGTCTTACTTATTTAAGGAAGGAGCACATGCCCAATATGCTTTGTGTACATATACATCCAGAAAAAAAAATATCCAAGTTTAATGGAATTAGGATAAGAAAAACAAACATTGAGAATATACACAAAACAGGTGAAATCCAACTTCCTTCCAGTTCTAAAATCTGTGGTGGGCTGGGGAAGGAAAGGACAGGAAGAGTGGATAAAACTGAGGGACAAAATCACTGAAGAATCACTGTCTTCAGTAAGCACATACAGTCTCCATAATGGTAGAGGGAAAATGTTAGCAAAGTTATGTAGCATGGGAGTCAGGGAGGGGTAGAAGGACTGGAGAAAAAGGGTAAGGGAAGAAAAATAATACCATGAAGAAAAAATTGGTCAGAAAAAATACTTTGATCAGCAACATGAAGGTATCATTAAACACATATTATGCCTTTCATCTTAAATTATTAGTGGAATTCTATTCTTGATACTGAGCCCCTGAAATAAATAAAGGCTAGAAAACACTGCTAGTCTTCATGCTGAAGCCATCTGTTGATCTTTTCTTCTGATACAATTTCATATTGGGCACATTTCAGAGTTTCCTGCCAGCCTACTCCTCTTTGCACTGTTCTGTTTTCTCTTTATGTTTTCAGGGATTTGTTTTTTATGTAATTTTCCGTATAAGTTACTAATTCTGACATCAACAAAACAGTGAACCATTTCAACAGGGACCTGAGTCTAGGTTTGGGTATGCTCTCATGCTAAAAGCTAAACCTTCAGACAGCTAAAAATTGGAAGGGTTCACAGTCTTATCCCAGTGTAATTTAGAACAGCTGCAGAGCAGTTCTGAACCAGTCTGTCCTGCCATTTCCCAGCAAGGAAATTCCTGGGTATGACTAATGGTGGTGTACGTGGGAATAATCAATGCAATGTAGAAATAAAATCAATTCTTTTTCCAAGTACCTATCTGACTGGCTATAATCTACTTTGCTCCAAGACAGAAATATAAGAAATATGTTCTTCTTAAAGCAAGAAGACAGAGTGCTCTAAACAAAGGTTTTCTCTTGCAAATCCTACAATGAGGCCCTTGTGCTGCACAAAATCTCCCAAAAACCAGTGTTCCTGCATCTCAGAGGCATTTCAAATAAAAATAAACAAACAAAAAAGACAAAAGCAAAAAATAAAAGATTACCAATGCCTTGCTGTTGGAGGAAAATGACAAATTTGGATGTCAGGACATCTACCAGACTTGCATGTTGGGAGCAGGAAAGAGCATGCCAGAGCCTGACAGGTTGGTGCATGGTGGTGGAAGAGCAGCAAGTGAGAAGTCAGTGATTATATAGCACGAATGCAGTTATCCCTGATCTCTGAAACCCTCTGCTGCAGCCTTGGAAGCATTAGAAACCCCAGACCGGTTGCCCAGCTTTGAAAACTGATATAGCAGAATTTTTAATCAAAAAATCTGGAGTAAAGTGATAATTACTGATGAACTTGGCTTGTAATTCAGTGCCACAGGGAACTGTGATTTTCCAGAACCCAGCTCGACTCTGGTAATTCACAAAGATTATTCACATGCCATTTTCTCATTAAAAGCTTCATTATCAGAATGCCCTATGGTTGCCACAGAATATAAAATGCACCTTTTTTCTCCCAGAGAATAGCTTCTTAATCAGCTCCTTAATCTTAGCTATATGGTGTAGAGCATGCCTACTCATACTGGGGATACACAGGAGGTTTTCTGTAGTGGGGGTCACATGTGTCTCTGAGGAGGCAGCAGGAACCACCCTGTGCTGGTCACAGCCACCGAAGATGTAGCTTACCACCTGCCAGGACTTCAACCCATCAGAAGAGCACATGGCGCCCCTGCTCAAACTTACCAAAGAAAAAAAGACAATAGCCCCTGGGGGCAGGAGGCACAGGAGGGCACATAAAGGGAGACATGGGGGGGGGGGCGCCATGTGAGGACACACACAGGAAAATATGGGAGGAGGTATGAGGAAGAGGATATTGTTGGGAACATGGCAGGAGACACTCCTGGAAAGAGGACCTCCCTGCTGGAGGAGGTACATCTCTGAGGGACTGTGGCTGCAGGCAACCTATGCCAGGACAGGGACACCCCAAGGGACTAAGGCTATGGGTGACCCACACTAGGACAGTGACACCCTGAGGGACTGCAGCCTACAGAGGAATTTGTCCCAGAGCAGAAAAAACAAGCAAGAAAGGAGGTGCAGAGAAGGAAGAAGCAAGGAGCAGCAGGAAGAAGCCACCAGGCACTGAGCCCAGCCTCCTATACTGCCTCCTGTACTGCCTGTCACCTCACCAGGGGGCCTGACCGTAACCCCCCCGTGGTGGTGCAAATGAGGGGAGGGAAGATGAGTAATGAGGGGAGGAGAGGTGCCTGGACTGAAGCCGAACCTGGGGAAGGGGGAAGAAAGGACTTTTCCCTAAGTGTTCATTTAATTTACTCTTTTCCTTGTTCTCAGTACCCAAACCAGTAATTAACCATTTCTGTTAATTGGCAATAAATTAAATGAAGTGGAATTCCCTGAGTTGACACTATTTTGCCCGCAACATTACCCTGGTGTAAAAAAAAAAATGCTATACTTATTTCTGTTACTTCATTATTTCAGAGGTAACACCAGTAGTAGTATTGTCACCTTATACATAGAAACCTTGAATTGAATTAACAGAAATACATAAAAAACATGGCCAGTTATGAGAAGTGGTGTCCCAGTGACACTGAACTATGAACTGGGAGACAATGGACCTATTCTAATCTTTATTACCATTTCAGTCTGAATTTGAGCAGTTTAATTCACATCTCTGCACCTGTGCTTTCTTCCTCTGTTTCTTGGATTTCCCGCTTAAGAGTATACTTCTTGGGTGGTTTAACCATCTCACTACATCTGTATGTTGTATTTCTTACGTCGGAACCATGACCTGACTTTGGCCTGCTAGATACTACTGTAATGTAAAAGTAAAAGTAAAAGTAAAATAGCTAATAAAACTAATACCTGAGTAAGCTAACTAATAAAAAGAAGCCATAAGTATGTGAGATTATTCTCTTAAGTCACGACAAAAGACAACAAATCTCTTGCTGTCATAACATGAGTTTACAAGAGAAAAAAGCACATGAATATAGATCACGGCTTGTCTCTTTCTTCGTAAGAGATTGAGATGTATTGACTCAGGATTATTCTACATTCAGTCAGGCAAAGCAAAAATGGCAATTCAAGAGTCAAAAATGTATTTTCTTTAGAATTCCAGTTGCATAAATTGATCCCAGATGCTTATTTCTCACATATACGCTGCATCATGTAAAGGTACTCAAAATTTAAGACCATTTACAAAAAATTCTCTAGGAAGGTAAAGTAAGATCTAAGCAAACAGTAGTGCCTCAGACCAAATTATGATCTTGAAAACTCTACAGCCTAATCCTAAAGCCAGCTAAACTCTATAGGTTTTTAGAGGTGCAATATTTCATCTTGACAGGACAGTTCTCTTCTTCCAGGAGACCATTAGCTATAAGTGCAACTCACATTCTTTATTTCTACTTGGATGGTCTTAGTTTTGGCTATTCTAGGAGAGAATTAAAAGTTTTATTCCATTTGTTTTTATGGTATGCAGAAAAATCCATTCCTCACTAGAACTGGCAATGTTGTTAGTTCCAGTATAGTATCTACTAACTTTGGTTGTCAGATGAATATGGATTCAGGTGGAATATTTTCCATCTTAATCTTTGGTTCTGACGAAAATCTTTTGGTTTGAATGGAATCTAATTCATTTTACCATTGAAACGGTATCTTTATAACAAAACTATGATTTTCCAGAAAACCCTTACCTGTAGTAAAATACACAAAAATGTGATTAGTTACAGAATACCTTAAAGGCAGTTGCCTGAACTGCTAAGGAAGAATTGTTGATAACAGAATGCCAGACCCAGGTCAATAATTAACAGCAAATTTATCCTTCTGAGTAAAAAAGTTAGTCTATTTCTAAAGTTACTATAAAAAGTTAGTTTCTTAATTTAAGCATGGAAACGGTGATCAGCATTCTTCAAGCAATTAGCAAGGCAAAAGTATTTCTTTGCAAGTGATATCATTTTACCACTTGCTCAAGAATTAGGCATGACACTGTATATATCTGAAATCTGGGTGCCGGTGCTTTGTATACTCATTGTTTTCTGAATCAATTTCCTGATGCAGAATGACATGAAAGTATTTTAAAAAGATAGAAAAAACAAATCTAGGAAAGGTGCTGCTTAAGAAAGACATCCCATATACACAGAAGACTTTATGTGAAAATGTGTGTGGAGGCATTCAATCCACTGAAACATTTTCCATATTGCCTATTTTCTGTCTCTAGTATCAAAGACTTGGAAATACCCTCTACTTTCAGAGTAATTATTGCTTCACTGGGAGACTTTTCTTTTCCTACTGATGCAGTAGTCAGCAATTTATAAATGCAGTCTCTGCTCTTCTGGAACACTTAGCCCTTGTGTTGCTGTCAGTCACTCTGAGCTGCAAAAGCAAAGTAATTCAGAAGGGACCAAATAGATAATGTGCAGCTTACCTGGTCATCCAGTGTGCACAAGGAATCAAGTATGTTTTATTCAGACAGCATGTAATGCAAAGACATCAAACAATTTCATCTTAAATTCTTTTAGAAGAAAGAGGTATGACTGAGCAGCAGTGTTGTAAAACCCCATTTTCAGAAGCTTAGTACTATCAGATAAAAAAATACCATTTGGATGAAATTTCTAATGTTTATTGTCAGTCCAAAGATTTAGAGTGTGTGTTTGTGAGAATAGTTGGTAAAAATCTATTCATTTATCCTAAGACAAAGTGTTTTTCAGCTGCTTTTCATCTCCTGCCTTCCATATTTGTCTCCCCAGTGAAATGAAGTACTGCCATCTGTCAAAAAAAAATGCCAAACACATCTTGATAGATGAAGTAGAAATAAGAGGAGGAGCTCACACAACACAAGGAGGTGGCTGGAAGCATGAGAGAATTGCTTCTCCAAACTGAGGAGAGATGGTGAAAGAAGTTATTTTGGTGTGTTTAACAAAAAATTGTTGCAAAACAAAGCAATAAGTCTCTGAAATTTAATCCATATGCACAGTATTATTTTTCCTGAAAAAGTGTTGTAGTAACGTATGCATTCCTGCCAATTCTTATGAAAGATATGTGAGATACATGTCATACTATTAAGTATGAGCTTATAGAGTTATACAAAAGTATTCCCAGTTTGCTTCTTATTGCTGCTATTGTTGTTGGTTTCTACCAAATGAAACTGTAGCAGATCAAAACCAAGCCAAAAAACTAGTTCTTTTTAATGCAGGTTAATGATTTTTAGATTCTGAATTATACCTCTGCAAATCTTGGCAGTTGAAGGTATTGCACAGTATATATCCTTGTCAATGCTAACAAAAATGTTACTTATTTTATGGTAACTCCATCTGGCCCACCTCCCACAATATAAGAAGCAAAACCAACAAAAATGTCCTCTGCTCAAAGGAAGGTACTTATGAGAATACTGACTACTGCTATGATCATTCCAGTCTGCAGCCAGGAGCTGTGACCTTGGCATGCCAGACATTATTAAGTGGGCCGTTATCTGGATGGTTTGTACCACTATGAAGAGGAGATAGAAGAAAAGGTAATATTAGGACACGAGCCATTGTAAAGTCAGTTATCTAGTCTAAGTAGGTTCAGCTCGCTCTATGGTGAGAGAGAGAGACAGAGAGATGAGGGGAACACCCCTGTAAGGTAACTCATCTAATCATAAAAAACAGTATCTAAGATAGGTACTTCCAGAGAAATTTCATGGGATAACCAGCTTCATCTAGATCCCCAATTTTCTCCTGGTGAGAGTTAGGCAAGGTGACAGCTAGTCTACCTGTACAGGCTTTCAGTGTAATTTACTTTAGGTAGTGTGTGCTGAAGTCTGTAATCCATCACATCACTTGTTATTTGGGACAGTTACAGCTTCTTCAGCTATGCACGTACATCTTGCAGTCAGACACGTAACTGCAGCATCATACTGTCTGATACGGACCCAGGTGAAATAAATTTCAACAGCTTTGTGAAAGACACCATTCCAGAAACCTGATTGGGATTGATGCTATATATAAAAGGAAAAGAGTTCTTTAGAAATGAGGACAACACCTGGTGTTTGTGAGACACTTTCAGAAATGGTTACCCTAAATAAACGAAGTCTGAAGTGATTTGAGTAGGCTGAGAATTTGGCTGTTTCTACAAGCCTAAATAACACTTAGCCAGGTTTCTTGGAGGTACTGAAAACAGACTTCTGAGCTGTTAGGAAGATATAATCAATCATTAAAATATCATTTACACCAGAAACCTGGAAGGTGGCCAATAAGTCCCTGCTCTTCCTGCAAAGTATTAATAATCAATTTTAGATTTGGAAGGGGCATACCTAAGCCAGGGCAAAAGAGCTGAAAAAAAATCATTAGTGACTTTCATACAGCATCCAAATGTCTGTAAGAATCCATGGTTAAATGAGTGAAGTTTCTGTTTTCTCTGTTATGGTTTCCGGAAAACTATATTCAAAAGCTCTAGAAAGGCCTACGGAACTGCAAGTTGTTGTTAACAAAGCCAGCACTCCACAGTTAGACAAACCCCCTGTGGCAGAAGGGACATAAATCTTCAGAGTGCCTTCAAAATCTGCCCTTAAAACTGTAAAGGAAGCAAAAACAACTGGTTTTTTTTCTGGTTGAGCTTTTCAACCATCTTTGCCAATCTCTGTCAAGTGTTCACCAATGTTGTCAAACTCATTGAGTACAGGGTTTCTGTATCTCTAGGAAGCCATAGATACACCAGTAATGTAGACCATTCAGATATGAAGTCTAAACCACCTTGAGCCAATTGAGTTCCTTGAATATGTGCTTACTGTCAAGATACACGTACCCACCTGGAAAGTGCTGCATCTACAATGCTGCATCTCTATTGCTGTCTAATGGACTTCACCAATGCAGGGAACACACCTGGGGTTTGCAAATATTGTACAGACTTGGAGAGACCACTACAACAACCACACAGCCAGAATCCTTGATAGTTATCCAGAAGTCCTCAAATTCTGTCTCGTTATAGTTTCTAGCTGGAAATAAAAGTTGATTCCATTGAAATGGAATATTCCATATGGTAGCCCTCTCTGAACATTAGTCAGTGCAGTGCTATGATAAGATCCTACAGCATGCATGTTAATAGCAAGAAAATGTTAATAAATAATATGTTTATAAATGTTAATGTCATGTTAATAGTAAGTAAATATTCTGCATGAGAAATCACTTGCAATTATAAAATAGTTTAAATTTCACCTTATTTTTTAAATTGTAGCATTGGGAAATACTGGCTGGATGAATAAACTGCAGGTAGAAAACTTCTTTGTTATTGATTGCTGTATTTTTCTCCAACTTTATAGAAAACAAATGACCTATGGCAGTTCTGTTGATTCTCTCCCCACTCATAATGCAATTTGAGTATTTTAATGCTCAGCCTCTTTTTGTAATTTAAACTGATACCATTACATTAAGTGCATGAGCAGGTCAGTACAGCATCTCAAGCTAATTTATAGCCTATGGCAATTACGGACTCCCAAAGTTTCATACCAGTGCCAAATCTCTGTAACACTTTCTTTTTCAAGCCACCATCAATTATAAGGAATTTATAATATATTGTAGAAGGCCATTTATTTTAAGTGTGGTGTCTATTCAGCCAGCCTGTTTATTGGTTGCAGCAATTCTAAACTGGTATTTTACCAGGAGAAAATAAATCCTGACTTCTCCAGTCTTACAGCATTATGACCCAAATGCAGGGGCAGAACAGTAAATTCTCACACAACTGCAACTCTGCTTTCCGCGTAGACGTGTCCTAGAACATAGTGACAGAAAGAGTCCAATTTGTGGGGTGACATCTCGGCCCCATTAAAGTCAGTGGCAGAATTCCCACTGACTTCAGTAGGGATTTTACTGGTACAATGCATTTCCTTGTCAATGTGGTAGTTCTTACTACTCTATATGCCATAAGGCATCATCCTTCATACGGTCCCAGACCACACACCATTTTAAGTGTAAAAGACTGCCTTTCCTAGCATAAAAAACATTGCCCATTAGTTCCTTTTTTTTTTTTACTGCTAACCCACGTATATCCATATTCATCTTAGAAGGTATAAATAAAAGGCAGGAGAAGATAGAGGATGGCAATAGGACAGTGGAGCACAGCTAAGCCATAGCACACCTAGTTGACCTATAGGTTTCTACTGCCTATCAGATCCTAATCAACTTTGCATATTGTAGTGGCCTTGGCCATAGGGCACTGTACTTTCTTCTTTAGCGTAATACGAGCCCGAATTCTTGTAATGCTGTCTCAGCTCCTATCTATAGTATGTGATTTGATTTTTGGTTTGTCTTAAATCATAAGTGTGCTTGAAGAGCCCATTATTATCAGGATTTCGTTAGATGAAATAAACAGGTGCCTATACTGCATATTTCTGAGCAATTAAAGTCATAGCTATTTGGAGAGAGAAAAAGAACTTACTCAGATGAACCTTTATACACATATGGAAATATTTAGCTACTCGTCACATAGGCATATTCTATAGATTTGGCATAATACACAGTAGTAAGATTGCATTTCATAAAATCTGCAAGTACGTAGTTTAAAATATTTACAGGACATACATTTAAAACTGCCAGGAACAGGAAGGTTAGGTCTCAATATTTTGTTTGCAGTTTTTTTTTGTAATTGTGACCTTTTAAAGCAAAGTATAAATTCAAGATGAACTGATGTCATAAAGTTGGCCAAGTAAGGAACTAATTTATATAAACTCACGTACTAGATATCAAGCATCTGGCTCTTGCTGTAAAATGCATAAAAAGCACCTAAACCCAGTATTTATGTTGGACACTAGAGATTCAGTTATCAGGCTTTACAGTGATTGCTGTCACTTTATTTTTAGCTGTTCTTTATTATATATCCTCCTCTGAGTACTTATTTTCCCCAGGTAGCTGGAATTCCAAGATTTTTAGTCATCAATCAAGCCCTGCAGAATGATAGAAAATAAAATAGGACTTTTTTTGAGGCAGCTGATATATATCTGATTTCCTGCAGCTCTCACACAAACAAAATTTCTTTAAACAGATAAACTGACTTAAGCAAGAGAAGTGGAAGTTAAGAATTGCAGCTGTGGTCCTACAGTGGGATCTCTCTGTGTGAGACCATGGCAGGAGTGGAGACTTGCTCATAAAATCTTTGGAGCAAAAGGATACAATAGAATTGTCAGTAAAGATGCAACACTGGGCTAAGCTCTGTAATGGTGGAGCTGGGAATTCATTTAATACTGCTCACATTTTTAAGTGTGCACTCTGTGAATATTCTTTAGAGATTTAAATAATTGCCAAGATGTCCATCTTGATAAAATCTCTCTCTCTTTTTTTTATTTTTTTAACTGTGAAATGGAGGAATTAGTTCATTTATACCCATTTATGTAATAACCATAGATGTGAACAAAACATAATTTGCTACAAATCCTTGATATAAATCTTTCTGGTAATTATATCAAGTAGTCATATTATTCTAACTTTCTCTTCTTCTATTATTTTATAGAAGCTGCACCTGTACGGTCATCTTCATCAAGATGTGGCCCAGGGATAACTTTGCTTCTTCGTATAACTATTCCACTGTATAGTAATTGCTTTCAAAATTCTGATGTAAAAACAATAAACAGTTTTAAGAATTCATTCCTGCCTAACACAAACTTTTAAAGTAATAAAAATAACCTTATTAGAATATATGCTTGAGTCTTAAATGAGGGTTTAATGTCTAAAGGTGACATAAGTTACTTTGCTATACTTTTGCTGCCCAAACAGTGTGCATAGTTACATTTTTTAGAGATCTATGTCTTGCTGCACATCCCACTTCCAGCTATTTGTGTCCAGATTGTGTTCACCAGAACCAATTAACTGGCCACCCCTTAAGCATGGGTTTTCTAAAATACTTGGATTTCTCAGCTTCCACCACTAAATGCTTAGAGACAACTTTTTTTTCTCAACAACTCCATATGCACAAGTGTGCTCCAACACCATCTGAAAACTTCTGCTATTCTGCCAGCAAACATTCTTTAAAGACTCCTAATGGAGTGGATGATACAACAGTTTATGTCTGGGGCAGATGTTCCCGTGCTCTCTGTTTCCTGGGAGAGAAGTTATGAGCTCAAACAGCAATCAGGGAGACTTAAGTGAGGCACAAGGATAGCAAAACATCTAATCTAAGAGTACCCATCTATTGTAGCAGACTGCCTGGTGCTGTGCCTGTGGGGTGCTAAGTGAAGGGTGTGGCTTCAGAGGATGGAACTGCAGGTTGTCCCTGCCGGTTGTGCAATTAGTAGTCACTTTGAGATGCTGTCATAGCAGAAAAATTAGTTTCATGGATGACTGGTGAGCATGCTCCCCTGGAAAGAAGAAAGATTTGAGTTTCAGTCCCTTCTCTAGTAAATAAATGATTGTGTATCTTATGTAAAATAGGCACTACATTAAAAAAACATGATGCCATTCAATTAGAATATGGGCAATTGTCCTTACAACACAGATAATTTGGTCATTTTGCTGAGTGTCTTGGAAATAATTTCCAGGCATGCTCCACTATAAGCTAAGAAGACTTATTCTCTAATTGTACTTCCCTGTAGTCCAGAATCATGATTTATTATCTGTGGACTGTCCAGTGACCCCAAATGAAACTTCTCTTTCAGCCAAGAAATGACACATTGCAAATAGAAATATTTTCAGTCAACCACACTGCTGAATTGTGAATGAAAACTAATTCCACTTAAAATATGGAAAGATTTGTGCCCCTCGCTACAAGAAG
>VZTL01001922.1:0-34394 GCA_013400535.1 Scopus umbretta
TGGGGTTAAACCACAACAGCGCACTGGGTAAACAAGTGAGAAAATCCATTAATGACCTGAGCTTCAAGGACGCCAAGTATTTGTGGTCCCCATTTCACACAGCTGGGCGGGCAGCTTGGTGGCATTTCTGAAGATCAGGCCGCTCATGGCTTGTCTACAAACGCGGTGACAAGAGTGACGGCAGGGAGCAGGATCCAGAAGCTGTGGTCTCCTCAGGTTCGTGGCGAAGCGTTGTTCCTCCTCCTCCTCCTCGTGCCACCGCGACCTCTCGGGGTCCACCCTGGCTCCCAGCCCAGCCGAGCAGGTGGCGAGGTTTGGCAGGCCGGCCTGCCCGTCCCTCCGCCGCCGCCGTGGCAGGACGGCTCCCACCCTGCGCGCCCGTCTCCCCGGCGCAGGGCACGGATCCGGCGCACACCCGGGGAGAGGCGAGGACGCCCCAGCCAGGGCTGGCACCCCACTCTCGGCAGCGAGCCAAGGCCGCGGGCAGCACCCACGGCGCGCGAGGCCTGCCAGGGCCGCGGGTTTCCGCTTCCAGGCGGGTCGCGGGCGCTGGGGAGGCCCCAAGGGCCGGGTTTAACCCGGAATCGCGGGTGTCCCTGCGTGACAGGGGCGTCGCGCCCCCACCCGCGCGGCGCGGTGNGCGCCGAGACGCAGGTGGGCAACGACCTGGGCAGCCCCGAGCCGCTGCGCTGGCTGCTCCGCTCGCCCTTCGACCGCAACGTGCCCGTCCAGCTGGAGCTGCAGGAGCTGCTCCTCGACCACGTCTTCCAGCGCCTCGGCGTCGCCTCGCAGGTCCCGCCGGGCGCGGAGCGGGGGAGGCCCCGAAGCCGCCGCTGAAGCCGGGCCCGGCCCTCGGGGGGCTTGGGTGCAGGCAGCGGCTGTGCCTGGCGGGGCAGGGGGAGCGGGGGGGTCCGGCATCGGGCCGGGTTGTCCTGGGCGCTGTGTTGGCCCCCTCCTCGCAGATGCCGCCCGGGAGGACGGGCCCGGAGCAGCCTGCTGTGGCCACCCTGGCCGGGCCGGGTGCTCCCAAGGGATGACTCTTGAGTCCAGCCGTTCTCCCGAGTTCTTCATAGTTTTGTGGTAAAACGTAAGCGGGAGGATACAGCTGCAGGGTGAGAGGTTTGGGCTGCAGCATCCTGTCAGGCTGTGGCCGGCAACCAGCATCCAGGATCAGTTTTTGAGAAGGACATTAAACATTGTTAGTTTTGTGTAGTGCTTGTTGACTGCTTGTTTGGGATACCCAACTGAGTTGAGAGTTGCTCCTCGGACCGTGAAGCTTTTTGCCTGCGTGACCACACCGGTTTGAAAGCTTTACTTAGTGCTGAACTAAATTTCCACCAGTTTTCCCTCGCACTTCGCCTCCCTTGTTGCATAGATTTTGGTTATATGTTTGTATATGCTTTTAAAAATCCATTCTTCACCTTTAGGAGTTTATTCTTTGGTTGAATTAACATTGGAAGCCCTGCTGTAGACAAGACTTCTTACCCCCTTACGCACTAGATATATTTTAACTTATGTGATTAATAGTCTGCACATAAAGTGCTTTCTCATTGCTGTTTTGGAGGAGTTCTTGCTCATGTTCAAACAGAAAAGCAAGAATAAGTATCGCTGGATTTTTCCTTCGTACCTTTATTATTTTTCTTTTCTCTGTTACAGGGTTGTGTTGATCATCCAATTGTTTTGACAGAAGCAGTGTGCAATCCTCTGTATTCAAGACAAATGATGTCAGAGCTCCTCTTCGAATGTTATCAAGTGCCAAAAGTGTCCTATGGTGTAGATAGCTTGTACAGTTTTTACCACAACAGAAGGCAGAACTGGCCCTGCAGTGGTTTGGTAATATCTTCAGGTTATCAGTGTACACACATTCTACCAGTCTTAGAAGGCAGGTGAGTTCTTGGTGCCTTGAGTTCGATGCAGCCTCTCTTTGCCAGTCATTGGATTTTCAGTGTTGCACATGCCTGCTCCGCTAGCATTAAGTGTTCCAACTCCTGCCGTGTAAGCTCTCATCAGGTCTTAAGTTATGCTGAAGAGGAAAACTAGGTCTGCAGATTTTGCTAAGTTTTGTTGAATTTTGAATGGGTGAAGCAGTGCTGTCCGTGTATGTGTTGTATTTTTAGTTACTATTTGTGCATAGATCCATACTTTCAAAAGTAGAAGGGGGGGTCTGCCCCAAGTGAGATCAGACATTAGCAACTGTATGTTGGGTTTTAAAGCATCTGTGGGACAAAAGAAAGTGCTCTGTGAGATTTCTGCAGCTCTTGAGGCTTTTATAATTCTGATTATGCTGCTATATTGCTCTATTTTTTTATTTTTTTATTTATTTTTAATCCTTACTGGGGGAAATGGCTGTATGAAATCTGGCAAATACTTCAGATTTTTGAGGGTTATACCTGTAACATTTCACAGTTGGCCAGGTATTAAAGGGACTACTTTTAGCTCCACTAACCATCACTTCCCTTCTTAAAATAGAACATTTCCTTGCTGTAGCCACAATAATTTAATGTTTGAGTTTTTTAAAGCAGAATGGAGCCTTTCAGAAAGTATCTGTGAAAACCAAAGCAGTGATTGTGCTTGTTGTCTGCGAAAAGCAGATGTGTCGGATTCTCTCATAACAGAACCTTGAAATATTTATCTGTGAATATTCACCTGTATGCTTGACCATATCAGAAATTAAGTAATACTGGGGAAAGTAGGAGGTCCGTTTTATGCTGAACTCGTGGATCTCTTCAATCTCAGTTGTGTCTCTTTGAGTTTTCAGGTTGGATGCTAAAAACTGCAAACGTATTAATCTTGGAGGGTGTCAAGCAGCTGTTTATCTCCAACGCCTCCTTCAGCTGAAATACCCAGGTCATTTTGCTGCCATCACTCTCAGTCGCATGGAGGAAATACTGCATGAGCATAGCTACATTGCAGAGGACTATATAGAAGGTAAAACCAGCTGTAATTTACCACTAGGTAGCGTTCATCCAGACTTAGTTTTGTCCTCTATATCCCTTGTTTTCAAGCTGGCTGGGATTCTGGCAGAAATACTCTACTACTATTTTGCTTTCTTTATAGCTGTCTTTCTGGTAATCTACCTCATGGGAAATGCTTGACAACAGTTTAGAATTTAACATTGAGATAGAAACAAAATTAAATTAAAAAAACCCCTGTATTAGTTCAAATTTCTCTGTGAATGAAAATTGGGATTATTTCAGAGGAAAAGAATTTAAAATGGGGTTATTTTACTAGTTACTTTATACTTCCAAAAAACCATGAAATTGGTTAGGATGATTTCTGCATCTGGTGTATTTCTTGTCTGCTTTAAGGTTTCCAAAATTGCAGACGACGCTTCTCATGACTTTTTGTGAATTAAAGAAGTTTTAAAACTTCCATGGTAAATGTTGTCTTAAGTAGTGGCCGAAGAAAAGTGATTTCTTAAATTTGTCCCTTTTGAAAGAAGCCTGCAGGAGTCCTTAGAAATGTGTGAGAACTCCCCCTTACCTTGGGAAGAGAGAAGAGACATTAGCATGCACTTCCCACTTCTTAGTACATTGTGTTTCCTGCATGCTGGAGACCAGAGCACTACGAACCGTGTGGGCTATGTGACTGGAAGGTAGTGCTCTGAGGGGGTAGCTAAATATGGGGGCAGCTGCCAAGAGGTGACAGAATCCTAGGCTGGACTGTTTTCACCTTCTTTCTTCTAAGTCTAAACTTAACATGGAATGCGTATGACACATAAATCATCATTTTCAGCCTGGCAAAACAGTTATTTTGCTTTCAAAACATGCAGAGCTACAGAAGTGGCGGTCCCCAGAGTACTATGAGAACAACATGCACAAGATGCAGCTGCCTTTCTCTAACAAACTGCTGGGGAGCACTCTGACATCAGAGGAAAAGCAGGAGAGGCGGCAGCAGCAATTACGTCGACTTCAAGAACTGAATGCACGTCGTCGGGAAGAGAAGCTGCAACTTGACCAAGAGAGGCTGGACAGGTTGTTATATGTACAGGTAATCAAGGCAAAGTTTTCTGGGTGATCTTTTGGGAGGAGGGCGGGCTGCTCTCGGAGCTTTACCAGAAGGTCACGCATCACTACGTGATGCTAGATCACAAGAAGCTACGACTGTCTTGTGTGTTTTCTGATAGGAGCTTTTTACGGTTACTTGCACGATATAAGGGAGATATTGTTGATGCAGAGGATGCTTCCATGTCCTGAACAGCACTTCTTTTGTGAAATATTTTGAATGCTGCCGAAGCGTGCACATCGTAATATCTAGTAATGAAGGCAGAGTGTCTGTACATGCACGGTTGACAGTTCATTACCCTGTATTGTTCATCACAGCTAACTTTGGTCTGTCTGTAGGAACTTTTAGAAGATGGTCAAATGGATCAATTCCACAAAGCTTTGGTGGAGCTGAACATGGACTCTGCAGAAGAACTTCAGTCTTACATCAACAAATTGAGTCTGTCTGTTGAACAAGCGAAGCAGAAAATCCTACAGGCAGAAGTCAATATTGAAGTAGATGTTGTGGATAGCAAGCCAGAGGTATAGTGTTTTCACCAAGTTAATCCTCATATCTCTGAGAAAGTTAAATTTCTGTGCTTGAATATGTGCCCCTTCAGACTTTTACTGATGAACTAAGCTTTTCCTTTAACACGTTGCAACTCATTGCTAATTTAGTAACTGCTTCTGTCTTTTGCAGCTTTCCTATGAAGCTACAGAAAGTAACAGTTTTGATTTTGTAAAGTATGTCTGAAATCAGTAACCGTTTTTGTGCTGTTCTGCACTGTGCACTGGGACATAGCTTACAGTTTGATTCCTTATAGTTCTAAGCATAATCTCTAGGCTTCCTGACAGTAGTTGAAATATCCAGTTATATGAAATCAGTAAGTTGCCTTAAAAGTTTCTTGCACATCTTTAAGAAGTTGGAGAAAAAGAAAATATCCCTAGTGGGTCAGAGAAGGTACCACTGAAGATACTACTGCTTCCCTTTGTACTTACTCCTGGCAGTGTATGCCAGGCACTGTCCTTACTTAAGGTTGACTTGCTCAGAGAGCTGTAAGTGCAGCAGCTAACATAATGATTTTGTTCATACTTTAAACCAACCTCCAGCTCTGCTTCTGCATTAATTTTGGTGAAATAAGTGGGCCTAGTATGTTGAATATATTTTTTTTTCAGTGTCTGACAATTAAATGACATGGAGTTTTAAGTACTTAATTATCAAGTGGTTATAATCCTAAGACAACCATCCTTAAATGTCTCTAGCCTTGTATTAAAGATATAGAAGAACCTATCAAGCTTTTTGTTAAAAACAGTATTTGTTTTTGTTTCTGTTCTGCCCTTTCAGGTGCAGAGAACTTTATGGTAAACAACTAACCCTTTGCTTTCATTTTGGCTATCTTTTTTTTTTGTGCAATGAAGCAGCATGTTCTGTTCTGTCTACTTAACAATGAAAGATTAATTGCTACACTTGGTTGTTGGAGTTGTCTTGAAGATGAGAAGCTTATTTGTCTGCTTTGCCAGACTGATACAGGCACAGCACATAGCAGCTGCTTCTAAGAGATGGTCTAAGGCTGTGCATTTACTTTAAATTGTTTTTCAAGTCACATAAGGTAGAGCTTTTTTAGTTATATCGGTCTTTGCTCAGGAAAAGGTAGAGAAAAATAGAAAATTGAAGCATGGAGGAGAGTGGTGCCAGATACAGTTCTTGTATCTTATATGGAACTTGAGATGTAGCCAAAACTAGCAGGTGAGCTGGTATCTTCTTGGTTATATTTTGCTTATCTGTAACAGGAATGTTCGTGTAAGGATCAGAATGACTGCGTTTGAGCAAAATTGAGGTAGATCATGGGCTTACCATTGTGATAAAGAAACCTTCTGCCTTCTGTGAAAAGAAATTTCTCTTCTAGAAAGAGATAATTGAAAGACTGTCAGCTCCTCGTAATTTTGCCCAGTGGTTGTGTCTGAGTTCCAACATGTCTGTTTTGGATTCCATGCTCCTCCTCTTTACTAGATGTAATCTCAGACCTTGGAATGAATGGCCAAGCCTTTTTGTTTGGTCTGTGCTTTGTGAGAGAGCCTACAATTACCACCGAAACCGTTTGTGAAGATAGGCCATCCCTCTCTGGCTGTGTAAAGGAGACTAAAAGCTAATTAAATTGTCCAAGGTCGATGCCACCTCTTCAGCAGAATTCTATGTTTCTTGCTATTGCTAGGCTTAAGTCATAGAAAGAAATGGATTTTTAAAAGTATGAGCATTGGAGATAACTTCAAGTGACTACTGTTCGTTTGCTGTAACAATGAACAGTGCTTAAACTTCAGTTTGCGTAATGGTTTGGTTTTTAGGTGGTCCTGAGCTAGATACTTCAGAATGTTTAAATGATCTAGCTTTATCTCCTGCTGGCATTGCTTGCTAGGCATTGCAACAAATGTTTCAAGGCTAAAATAACAAAAAGAAATCTGTAGCAACAAAATCCCAAAGGTAACATTGTAACACAAAAATAAAGGCAATAATTAAAAAGCTGCTCCTACTTCACAAGAGTGAAGTACTCTAGGATTTTGAGTGGTGGATTTCACTAGGAAGGGGCTTTGGGAGCACCTTCACATCTGTGTAAAATATAAGGGCTTTTTGTCACAGATTTTGTCTTCCCATGTGCAAATGCTAGGTGGTTGAAACTGTCAAAAATCGTGTGTTGGCTTTGTAGCTAGCAAATATTTGTATTCCAGTCCCACCCAAGCAAGGCAGGGAATTTAATGGTAATTATAGAGCAGTTAGAGGTGCTGGAAGTGCACCAAGTTTTAACCAATTTAAAAAGCTATTTTAATAAGTTTTAGTATGTTGTTATATTTAGGACATGGCTGGCTAGGATCCTGGGAGCCAGCCTGTTGACTAAGGCCTTTAATTTCTGAGGTGGCATCATGATAAATTTATTGAAGGTGTTTGATTTTTATACTTGGGGTGAATGTCTGTCTTAAGTCCTGTTTTCTAGGTTGTTCGCCATTTTGATTTTTGTCTTCGGTGCTGGAGAACAACATGTTCAGTTTCAGGCATGTTGAAGAGTTGAGATTTGAGAGAATTGGGGTTGAGTTTTCCAAATGTGTCACCAGAATTGAAGTCATATGTGTGCCTAGCACACCTGAGCTAACCTACCTTAATATACCTTCTCTGTTTCCAGACTCCTGATTTGGATCCATTAGGCAGTGAACAGTCGCTGGAGGATGTGGAAAGTATTAATGAGTTTGAACCTCTGTTTGCTGAGGAACAGCCTGAAGTTGAGAAGCCTGTTGCTGCAGTGCAGGTTTGAATTCTGTATCTATACCTCGTGCCAGAGGTGGCCGCCTCCTGGTTGTCCAGCTAGTTTGCTAACATTTCTCCAAATGCAAACATTGTTTGCCCGCTCTTGGAAGAAGTGCTTCAACTATCTGAACAGGACATTGAGAGGAGAAGTCCTTGCAATCTTAGCTGATGGCTGGGGTGAGGGTGGGCATCAATACCCACTTGGCTCTCTCTGCAGGCAGTGCCTGTTGTAGCAGTGCCATGCTATTAGGGAAAAAAATTCTGCTTGAGTTTTTTTGTGTGTGATCCATAGCCCAATATTGCATCCCAGTGGACACAGCTTTCAACTTGTGAGGTTGAGCCTGAGGATTGAGTGGCACCAAACAGAATAAAGTATAAGAAAAGTCCAGCTTCCTTGGCCTTTTGGAATCTTTTACAGCATGGCCCTTTCTCTGTGAGAACATTACGATCTGGGTTTTTTTTGTACAGAATTGTTTGGAGACTTTGCTTATTCTAGTATATTACTATTCTTTAACATAACTTCCTACTACTTTTCAATCTCATCTTTGTAAAGCCCGTGTTTAACCTGGCAGAGTACCACCAGCTTTTCCTTGGCACTGAAAGAATCAGGGCTCCAGAGATTGTCTTCCAGCCCTCCCTCATAGGAGAAGACCAGGCTGGTATAGCAGAAACCATGCAATATGTCCTTGAGAGGTGAGTTTACAAAGCTACTTGGCACTTGCTTCAAATAAGTAAGTCTTGTTTTGATATCAGCTTTTGCAACCCTGATTACTTAACAATCGTATGAGAAAATATGTTTGACTAGTTCCTTTTGGTGGGGTTTAGCATTGCAGGTTACACATGTCTTCCTGTTCTGAAAACCCTGTGTAACTCTGCTTGTCTTAAGTCAGTGGTCTCCAAATTTTTTTGATCGATTACCCCTTCAGTAAAAAATTTTTGAGCACACGCCTCTAATATTTGTAAGTTACATACAGGTACTACTGACTAGTATATTATGTACATTTTTAAAAGTACACAAAAATAGAAATAAAAAAGGATGAGATAAAGGCAAAATAAACACTTTATTTATTAATGGTACAAAAAAAAATTACCTTTTTCCGGTGCGCCAGTGGATTGTCTTGCACACACCCCTCTTTGGAGACGCCTGGTCCAACTCGTTATAGAGGCAAACAACAAACCCTTGTAAATATCCGTCCCTTGAAACAATGAGCTGGCAGTCTCTGGTTTTGTGAGACCAAAATCAGGGGTGACATTTTTAAGTTATGATATAGGCACACTTACTGGACAACTATTTCCAGACAACTTAGCATTAGTAAAATGTCACCCCTGAACTGTATGAACATGCGAGATTGCATTTTCTGAAATGTAAGAATTACAGCTCTACTGAGTTGTTGATTTGTGGGGTACAGTGCACAGAGTGCTTTATGGATTTTCTTCTGCCACCGCCTGAATTTCCAGAAAACAAATGAACACAAGTGTTCATGCTAGGGAAGTGAAGGAAGTTTCTCAAAGTGAATCGTGAAGACAAGGCATCACCCCATAGCTGTTCAGTTCACAGGGAGAGAGGTCCTTGAGAAAGGCTGAAGTTGTTTTTCATTTCTTGTAGGTATCCAAAGGAGCAACAAGCTATTCTTGTCCAGAATGTTTTTCTCACTGGTGGAAATACAATGTACCCTGGACTGAAAGCCAGAGTCCAGAAGGAACTCCTTGAAATGAGGCCATTCCAGTCATCTTTTCAGGTACATGTATTGACATGATGGTTATGTGAATTCATCAATGTTCAAAAGTAATTCATGTTAGGAGAGGTAGAGAGCGGGTGTACTTAGAGCATGGAAATGGAGAGTGGTTTATGACAAGATACCAAAAACGGCTATTTTGACCTGAGAAAATGAAGGTTAAGCAAAGATACTGTTGATCTTTCTGAAGACATTAGAGAGAGTAGAGTAGATGCCTCGGAAAATGAAAACCAGCTTCACCTAAAGGACCATGCATGCACAAGCCCGTTTGGCTAGAAATTTGCAGATTGATTTCTTAGGATTGGGACAGTTACTATCTGGAACAAGCAACCTTTATTAGGAGCAGCTGCTGGGAAAAACTGTGCTCACTTCAAAACTAAGTTACGTGTTCAATTTGCACAGTGAGTATCTTACAAGCCTGTGATCCCTTGCTACATTTTTAGTAGCGAGCGCAGTACAAGCTGGGCAGGTCCCAGAGTTTGTCATGCATTGTGTAAGGAGACTTGCAAGAGTCTCCTTTGCTGTTCTGAAACCACCTTGTCTTCTCAAATCTACTAACTTCTTGAGTAGAAAATCAGGTTATAAACAGGGGAGAGGAAAAAAAAAAGTGCAAATATAATCTTGTGATTCCACAACCCTTGTTTTGTACACGTATTGTACGCAGCTGTGAGTCAGGTGTGACTGACAGAAACTGTTACAGCCACATACTTGGTAGTTTTAGGAAGGATATTGCTTGCTGAGTTTTGAGTGTGTAACTTCTGTCTGTAGGAAGAAAATGAGCATGTTTTCTTTTGTTTTTAATGTTGCTGCTTGTAACTGAGTAAGAGCTTCCTTCTTGCCATTAAAATGCAGTCTGTAGTGTGGTCCTATCAGAAGTCTGTCACTTCACAGATATCACACGTGGAATTTGTGTGGTGTCTAGTCCAGCAAGCCCATAGCTGAACCAGGAAAGCAGTTCATGCTACAGTAATAGGAATAATTTAAATGGAAGTATGAATCTACACCAGTGTAAAGAGTACGTGTGTTCCTTTCCCACATGCAGCGATTTCTTAGCCTGCAGTATTCCTCCCTGCTACTTCAAGCAGGGAGGAAGTTTTGCTGGAGCACTTGATACTTGTTTTGCAGTACCACCAACTCTGCCAGCATTGGCTTCCAGCTGTGAGGGCTGTTGGTTGTGAATGTGATGCACCCATGTGCTTTCTCAATCTGTAGAAACACAGCAGGCTCATGGAGAATTGATCTCAAGGTGAAAACACACTTCAAACCCATTCCTAACATTACCCTTCCCCACAGGCACTGAATAATTGGCTCAAATTTCTGAAATTCAGTGGTTTGTGTCATATACTACTGTAATCAGGGTAAAGAAGGGCATTTCTCTCCTGTGTTGAATTGACGCTGTTGTTCTATTTTCCGTCCATCCAGGTTCACCTTGCTTCCAGTCCTGTTTTAGATGCCTGGTATGGGGCTAGGGATTGGGCAGTGGAACACATGACCCGTGAGGAAGGCTGGATAACCAGAAAAGACTATGAAGAAAAAGGGGGAGAATACCTCAAGGAACACTGTGCTTCAAATGTCTATGTTCCCATTCGCCTTCCAAAGCAGGCCCCACGGACAACAGAGGCGTTAGCACCTAGCAGAGCGCTGACATCCAGCACAGGCAATCCTTGCGAGCAGGCATAACTCCTCGCCATTGTCACAGACCTTCAGATGGAGATAACGGTGCAGAGAAAAGAAGAGCTACTGGGTTGCAGTACGAGCTGCGTGTGGAGTGCAGGCTTCAGCCTAGCCTTGCTGGCTGCTCAGAGAGCGCCAAGCATCTCATCCAGTCACTTGAATGAGGAGGACAAGCCACGCTGGCGTGTCAGCTGGAACGGTCGTAGCGCTCGCAACACTTAGTGCTGCTCATGCATAGCACGGGAATATGCATCAGCAAGGAGGAGCACAGCAGAAGTGCATTCCAGAGAAAAATACCGTCTTCTAAGCTTTCATGATAAGACTCAGGGTTTTTTGAGAGTATATGCTTTACAGCTTTTTTAAATTTAATTAAAATGTATTGGTTTTATACTGCTTTTATTATATGATTCAGAAACTGGGCTTGTATGAAGTGAGTCAGTCCAGCAGGTGTCTCCCTCAATCGTCGCAAGCGAGTGTTTGTCAGGACATGTCAGTCAGGGTGCATCTTGCTGCTGGAGGCCGGAGGGGCTGATCTGTGCCTTTCCTCCTGAAGCCTCCTGCTCTGCAGTCTTGTTTGATTTCCTTCCTGCTATACTCTTTCTGCTAAACCACCACCAAATAAGTGGTGGGACTTCAGGTACTTTTTTTACTTCATTTATGTTGTAATATTGATATCTTGGTTGAAACGGGAGACCTGGTCACATAAAGCGCTGTCCAGCTCTAAAGGCAGAATCCTCCACAGAGCGCAGTCAAGAAAGACTGCCAAGTCTTGTGCAGTCCTTCAGTGGTTTTACAAGAGTGGTGGCTAAGCAAGGCAGCTCTTGACTGATGGAACTTTTTTATCAAAAGTTGTTTTAGCAATAAAGCAACCTTTTTGCTTTACCACTAACTTAGGTGTTTCAGTGATTTGACCTCCTTAAAGAGTACAGCAACAGGGATGTATTTGATTGGTGGTACCTTGCTGAAAAATGCAGATTTGCAGGCAGGCCCCTGTCCTGCTGCACACTGTACTCTAGGTTAAATTTGACCGGGGATTCAGTTTTCACACAGAACAACTTGCTGTTGCTTTCCCAAAAGGATGATCAGTACTAAATGCTGAACTGCAACCTAAGCAGACTCTATCAGTTTGGCAAGAGCTGTAAAGCATTAGACTGGCAGAGGTAAGACTGTTGGGAAAATATCCAGATCATAACTAGCATGAAGAAGGTGAAGAGATGGTGGCTTACTGTCCCCAAGGGCTGCAGAGCATCATGGTAAATTGTCATCTTGCAGGTTCAAATCAAAGGACGTGAGGTGCTTGTTGGTGTTGAATTGAGGGGTTTGTTGTCACAGGATGTTAGAGGCATTTCTGGATTCAAAAAGTATTACCTGGATCTACAATTTAAAAAAGAAAAATCTGCTATCAAACACGGAGGTCTCACCTGTACGTGTACGAGGTCCTGCAGTTGCGTATCCCTCAGCGAGTGTATGAGGGAAGTGTTGTTACAGACCCGCGCTCGTACAGGGTTTCTGTGGCACCCAGCACTGGTCGCTCTTAGGTGGGATACAGGTCTTGGTGGACCTTTGGCGTGGTCCTAACAGGCTGTTGAGCAGGGTGGGGGGGGGGAGGAAGAGGAGGAGGAGAAGGGAGCTTGCTGCCTTCAGGTGTTCTCACATTTGGACTATTGATCCTATCCCTAGCTGCCTGGAGGCGTACTAATTTTCAGGACTGTTAAGGCAATTCTGTGGGTGGTAAAGAATGTGGAAAAACGTGCTGTGCTGAAACATGGCAAAGTTACACCCCAGTGAGAACTGTCTTTTCTGATCTTGGTTCGTATCAGTGACCTGGAGTAGAGTATATGATGTGCCGTTGCTATTTGACCCCTTTCTGATCCATCTTTAGCTATAATGGCAGAGTGGCTACTCAAGATACAGACATTTGTTCCAATACTTGGTGTTGGTTGCTAAGTAAGTAAGAGGGGTGTTGTGCATAAAACTGTTCCAGAATGGAGGCCTAAAAGGGTATCTGTAGTGGGTGGTTATATTACTTTTAGATGTTTGGCCAAATTGTGCCAACCACTTCACTTGCATCAATTTAAAGCAGAGCTGTCTAATTCTGTACAGAGATGCCAGATCAGCTGCTTAAACAGCTTCAAGGAAGCATAACTTTATGATCTCCTAATTATTAGCTGTTAATTTGTTACTTTATCCCCACAATAGCTGGAGGAACTAATGAACTTGGACAATGTGATCACAGTCACAGGCTGTTCTGAATGTGCTGGTGGACGTTCCGCTGCTTGGAGTAGCACCATGAAAAGCATGACAGTTGCAAAATGGGATTAATTTTACCCATTTAAGTTCAGTTCCCCGATATGATTGGCTGTGTGTGCTGGCAGAAGGAAAATGGAAGGAGCGCATGGTGCTAAGGGTAGGAAGACACAATGGCATTATTTTTGGCAGTAGTGTTGGTTGGAGTCCTTGTGGAGCTCCACCATTGTCACACTTGTGGCAAGGTTTTCTCATATCCATGTGCAGAATTTGGTTGTTTTCCATGTAATTGGCACAGGGCTCAGCAAACCCAGAAGGGGCTTGGGCTGTTTCTTCTGTGCATTGGCTTACGCCACTGAGAGGGGAGCAGGCCAATAAGACACCTGCTTGGCTCCTTTTTAATGGGACTTCTGGTTGTGTGAGGAGCAGTAGGAGGAATTGTTATGATGAGAAAACTGAAAAAAAAGATCATTCTGAGGACAGGAAACTTGAACTGACTCTGTGAGGGCCTTTGCCAAGTGATCGTAGGGCTGCTGTTGAGTGAGCTGCTGTGCAAGCAGCCTCAGAATCTGTAGTGTGTTTATCCTGGCGGGTGTCCTGCAAGCTGACAAAGTGCAATTGCCAGTTCAGAGATCGTCAAGTGGTTCTCATTTGGTCCTCAGTACATTAAGTTAAAAGCAACCTGTAACCTTATTATATAATTCAGTTATCGCCTAATTCAGGTCAAAGAATACAAAAGTACAAGTTGCAGTTTTAGAGGCATGGTGAGCTTGGTCTATTTAATCTAAAAGAGATCTCAAACTGGGTTCCCCCTTTCTCAGGGTCCCTAAGACCTGCTCTGAGTGGAAACACCACGTCAGTGAGAAGCCCTGGAGACTAAACATAGATCATGTGTTTCATGTCCCAGATTTCCGTTTGAGCTGCATACGAGCCTTGCGTTTGGTCGTCAAGGCTTCTTACGTTTCCTGTGCCATAGCGACTTCAAACACTAACTGTTCTTTGCTAAATCTCCACTAGGACACCAAGATTAGAACTCTTTGCTCCAGTTATTAATCTCCAAAATACTTAATGTGCTGTGTAAGACAGCATTTCAGAAGAAAGAGAAGATGCCCATGAACTGTCACTTAAAATTTAGGATTATCCCTCCAGAGACAGCCTGCAATTATCTGCTAGCAGCCAGTCATAAACCAGAAGTTTTGAAGCTTGTGTGGGATGGGCAGGGGAGGGGAGAGTGCTGTAACGGATTTAACATTATCCCCAAAGTCATATGGTGGGATTTCCACCCCGGTTTGATATGTCAGGCGCCGAGCAGCTGTGCTGATTCCCATTGCTCACTCCCACTGCTTTGTGCAGACAGCGAGCCAGTCCCTGAGCATTGGTTTCAACAAAACTTCTCCGTTTTAAATGGCTCAAACCCCTGGCATGGTTTGCCAAGAGTTCTTCAGACTCCTTCCACTCCCTCTTTTCAGGTGCTTGGTTTCCTATATTTAGTTGACAAATGCTTTTTTTCCCCACCTTGTTCATCACATGAGCCTAGCCCTACCTCCGAGAGCAGCAAAATGCCATAGTTTCAAGTGTCTTTTTTTTTTTTTTTCCAAATTGTATTGGGTTTTTACATCCTTAGGGATCTTTCCTTCCTCTTTTTGAGCAGTGGGCTTGGTTTCCATTTCCTAATACAGCAGCGACCATGATGAGGTTACTGAACTGCGAGCCAGGAGACCTGGATGCATTTTCGTCTCTATGTACTCGCTGCAAGCCATGGCTGCTTGCTCTGACCTCCGTTCTGTGCCTCAGCATCTGCAGCGGCAAAGCGAGCCTGAGAATGGTGCTAGCAGAGAGTTTCACAGAGTGCGTAATTACTGTAGAAGAGAGTAAGGGTGGTGGGAAAGCTGGAAAGGGGTTTGTGGGGAAAGAGGGGAGGTCAAATAAAATCACAGAGAATAGCTCCGTTTATGCTTCATGCACAACGGGCTAAGTGGAAGGTCTTCACACCAGTCATTGCCTGAAGCTGGAAGAAGCACACAGTATGGTCAGAATCACTCCCTGCAGGTATGCTTTTATTCTTAAGCAATTGCTATTGACCACTGTCAGAATATGAAGCAAGCTGGATTTGTGGTCTGACTCAAAAGCTTTTATGCTTTTAAAACTCCTGGGTTTAGGCAGGATGGTATTTTTTTTAGCTTTTCATTTATTTCAGGACTGAGGTGAAGTATAAAGCAGCTTCTCCCTTCATCTGTTGGGAAATAAATGTGCTGTGCTGATGGGGAAAGCATCTTTTATGTTGCCAGTGAGATTCTGTGAAGGCATCTAGGTTCCTGTACTTCCAGTAGCCATAGTCAGGCAGTTCACATCAAGAGGATGTTCATCCCCAGGGAAGCTTGATGCACTGCTCTTGGCAGGTCTGTCTGGACAAATAAGCTTTGCAGCATGCAAGGGAAAACCCATTTATTCAAACCCATGTCAAATGAATTCCAGAAGAGAGAAACCTTTGGAAAACATCTAAGCTCCTCATGTTTGAACTACTTGGGAATATGGTGGATGGTAAAGTACTGGATAGCAGGAAGACCACAGTGCATTGGGTGCCTTTGTTAGATGAAGGACAGGGGTACATGGTGGACCTCTGGGTGGGAGAAGTTTTGAGGGGTGTTGGCAACCTGCAGCCCCAAAAGCTTCACAGCTGCCACGGTGGCACGTGGAGGTGGCATGCTGGGCTGCTGTGTAGGTGCTTTCCCGAATGCCCTGATGTTGAGAAGGGGTGGGAGGCTGTTGGCTGCAGCTGAGGCTCATTTTCTTCCTCTTCTCTCTAAACTATCGCCCTGTTTCTGCACCTCTTCCTGGTTATCCTCCATGCTCCTAAATGGCTCCCTATACCCAGCTGGATAACTGTCCCATACAAGCTGGGGACTTGCTGCCTTGTCTGAGGCTTGCTTGGAGACGAGTTTGAGTCTGTGCAAACAGTTTTTGGGTAGTCTTTCCCAATTTCCACTAAAGATTTTGATGTGGAGATGTTGCTTTTCAGGGTGTTCTTGTGCTCTTCAAAGGAGAATGGTAATAAATCATCAAAACTATCCTGCCTCGCTGACATTTGTTTCTGCGTTTGAACGGCAGCTGAACCGCATCCAAATAAGAAACAGTCCTGTTGGTCTGGTCTTCCTCCTCAGCTTTGAGGGCTTGCAGGGCCTTTTACAGTGCTCTGCCACACAGTTTTAGCAATGATTTCTGTCGCTGCTAGAATGACCATAAGTCCCCTGGGGCACACGGACCCCTGTTCCTCAGGGGTGGCTTCCCCGGTCACCCCTCTCACCTTGAGCTGCCTGACAGCATTTCATCTGCTATGCTTAGATAAATCCACTTGATCTGAAAGCATGTCAACTGATCCGCTGTCAGCACTCCAGAGACAAAATGCCTTAAAAAGGTCCAAAACTGTTCTCTTAGGTGTATCCACAATGATGTGCTCCCTGGATTCTTACCACGCATTGGGAGGGCTGTCACAAGGTAGATGCCATCTGCTAGCTCTGGGTTTGAGCTAGTAAGTTTGAGTAAGTGAGCTTGTTGCATAACACCTTGCGTTGCTTGTCTAGCATTAGGAAAAGCACCCCCGACTTGTGAATGTGGCAGGGTTAGGGTTTTTTTGTCATCCTTAAACTTAGTTTTATGTCCCTTGAGTTAAGTGTGTGCATTAGCCTGATGCTCCTCGTTGGCACTGGGAAATATCTTTCAAACCCTGATTCTTAGATCACTGTTTTTTTTTTTTCCCACACTGCAGCTTGGTTAAAATATACCCCACTCCTCCTCTCACCCCAGATTCCTGCCACATACCTGGCATTCCTTCATCCTTAATGAGATGAAGGAATGGGGGATTTCACCCTCCTGGAATTTTAGAGGAATACTAAGTGGATTTCTCATGAAAAGCATAATTTAGGATACAAATCTCCCCAAAAGATAGTCCTCGCATGGCAAACCTTGCTTTTGCTGGTAGTGGCAGAGTTTTTAATTCCTTGTTCAATAATTACTTTCTGCTTGGGCCTTGTTGTAAGTATTGCTGTTGATGGAGCCCATGCAAGCTCCTGGTGTTGTGGATGAAGCAGAGGAGACTCACGTCCTTGCAAAGGTAGTAAGGGGCACCAGTGCAACTCCTGGGCTATTGGCACTTGGAGTTCTACTAGTTGCTGCAATCTGGCCAAACTCTCCATATAGCAAAGGCAACGTAAAGATTGTCAAGTCAGAATAGTTTTGTTCCAGGCTTAGTCATTAATTTACTCTAATAAATATAAAGCTGTGTTGGATCAAAAGTTCCTCCAGCCTGATCCTAGTAGTGACCTCCAGGAGATGTCGAGAGAGGAATGTAAGAATAGGAGCAGTAGCAATATGTCTGTAAAACAGGAAGAAGATTGTAAGTAATTACAGCTGGTTAATACTACGTGGCCAGGGAGGCGTGCAAATGCAGTGCTTCCAGAGTCTGTCTTGACATCGGATCCATCACCATTGCAGGACTCTGCCCTCTTACCCGTGTTGGAACGGACAGGTTGAGGTATCCAGACTACAGAGCTCTGTGAGGATGTGGATTTTGGAGAAGCAATAACCATGCTGGACTGTGAACATCTGCTTTGCAGGCACTGTGCTATGTCCAGAGCTGTGCTGTGGTGTTCCTCAGCCTCCAGTGAAGCTGCTGTGATAGCCTCAAGCCACGCTCCAATAGTGAAGGGCTGGGGCAGGATACTGCATCTGGACAGCAAACCTGGCTCTGCCTCCTGCTTTGGGAGAGGGGCTTTACTGCAACTCCACAGGGCAGATACAAAGGCACCAAGAGCCTAGATCCTGTCATGTAGGGGCCCCAGGTTGCTTTTATCCAGCTCTGCAGTGGCAGAGGGCCATGGGCTGTTCTCACTGCTGAGGAAACAATGGAGAGGAAAGCTTTGATTTCAACAGTGATGGACACCCTCCTGCTCAAGGGTGGTGCAGATGGAAGGAACTGGAGGCCAGGAGCTTGGTTTTTTGCTTTTATCCTTTGTTAACCGCTGGTAACTTCTTGTTGTGGGAACTGCTGTGACCTCTCTTTAGGTTTTGTTTATGCGCTTTGCCTGACATTGTTCACAGCAGGCCTTTGATATTCGGCCCCAGGAGTGTCCTCTGCCCTGGGAACAGGAATAGTTGAGCCTGGCTGCCAGCAGGTATACTCCAGCCCCAGAAGAAGGACTGGTGCTCTGCTGTGGTGGCACCATGCAGTGATGGACCTTTCTGTCACCTGGGGGAGACAAATCAGTCACATGCTATTATAGGCTGTCCCCCATTTGGTGACTTCTGCCCAGCATCTGCCCTCCTCGGCCACAGCAGCGTCCCACGTCAGCAGCAGACATGGCTGATAGCTTTTGCTCGGGCAGGAGCAGCTGATGGTGCAGCAGGTGGAGAAGATGCAAAGAAGAATTGGGCATTGCTGGGAGTTTGTCATGTTTTTCTAGGAAGAGAAGAACTAGGAGGTTGCAAAGCTCTTGTACTGGCTTCAGGCTGCAGATTCGTGCCTGGAAGAACTGGGAGATGCCCAGCACGTGTGATCTGGGGGAGCTTTGCTCAGGCCTCCTGTCTGCGGTGGTGTCCTGGGGGTGTGCCAGCTGCTCCACCAACCCCTCTCGTCAGGGCTGAACTGAGGCTGGAAGGGATGACTCCCCAGCTCCTAAGGGCTTGACTTCCCAATGTGCTGTAAAACTTGCACCTCCATACCTTTTGTGATAGTTCCTGTTCACAGGAGGCTTTGTTTCTGCCCCTCGCTACCATGATCCATTTGTCCGGGTATTGAACAAAAACAACTTTTATAATAATGTAAAAATGGAGGGGATAATTCATATTTATACTACCCCTGAACCCGTTCTCTTGAATGCATTTTAAAAATTGCAATGAATACTGTTTTTCACAACACAACAGATTCCCCAGGCAGCAAAGATGACAATTCCCAGGAGCCATAAACCCCTTGAGTGTGTTTACCCAACTCAAAATGCACTTTATATCACCTTCAACCTACTCTGCTATTTTACATGCTGGGATCTGAAATATGTATAACCACTGGTTGTGCTGCATGCCTCACAGAGAGATTGGAAATGAGTCTTTAATTGCAAATTTAGCAAGCTGTGGATAGCAGTTTTTACAAGCAGTCGTCATTTCAATCACACGAGCTAGCAGTCACGAACAATTGATTTTATCAGGTATCAAAGTACACCCTTACAATCTGGGAAGTAGGGCTCATTGAGAGGGGTTTTATCTCAGGTTCCAGGCTCTATGGGAAGGTTTAAGTAGATGGTCACCATTTCAAGGAGAACTTTAACTTTCAAGTACTCTCCAGTACCCTGCTGCATGGCCTGGCAGCAGAGGGACTGAGCTACGCAGTGCCATGTGGGAAGTGGAGCTGGTTCACGTGTGAACGTCCCTGTTCTGTAAGAAGTGGTTATTAAGAAAACAAACAGAAAAATACCCCCAAACCCCCACTGTTCTGACTTTGAACCCAAAATAGCAATTTGGTATTTCCCACAGAAGGACACCCCCCGTCCCCGTCTTGTTCTGAGCAGCTTTACTGACAATTTCCTATTTTTCTTCCTTCTAGAAGCGTGTTTGAGCAGCTCCAGCTCCTGAATTGAAGGAAGTCTTTTCCTGAAATGCAGACAGAAATGCTCCAGGGTTTTCTGCCTCAGGAAACAGTCCTCAATTCTGAGGCTGACTTCTTTGGAGCCACAGACACCACAAGTCCCCACCAGGCTGGTAGAAAACCAGCAAGTCGAGTCCTGCCAGAAGTGACAATTTCTGTGGCTCCAGCTCTGCAGACTTCATGTCCTCAGCATATTTGTGCTTCATGGGCTTGGTCAGAAGATGCTCAACCAGGCTGCCCCTTCCTTTTAAAGAATGCACTGTGGCTTAAATCTAGGAGAAAAAAAAAACACAAAACCAAAACAATCTAGTTTTGTTTCATAGGCATCCTAAGGACTTCCTTGAAATTAAAGCAGAAGTATGTATATTTTGAAAGTGTTTTTCTCCTTCACATTTCTATTTGAAAATAAAAAGGTTGTAGCTCTCTAAATGTGCCATCAGTTTCTTCTGAGATGTATAATTTAAACATTTTGAACTTAAGTGCAAGCCTTTAATGTCATAATTTCTTAATACTGCTGCCACAACTGTTTAGACATATAAGCCATTTGATTATAGTTTTATGTTAAATGAGGAACCATAATTAATATGATCATGTTTAATTTCTTTCTTAATGAACATAAAGCTAGAATAATTTCTCCAGAGAAAAGAGAGTTTCCTCAAATGACTAAATGCAAAGATTTTTGAAATAATTTAGCTTTTGGAAAAAGAAGTTTAAGCCTTTAGATAGGATTGAAGCAGGATATGAAATGCAAAATGCCTTGCTTGAGACATGGAGAGAGAACGCCTGCAGCATCCCCCTTCCCCAGCCGCAGATGAGGTGCAGGGGGAGCAGCGGGATCTTCCAGAGTCGTCCCTTTTCCTCTTCCCAGCACCATTTAATAGAAAACAGAATGAAAAGCCTTTGGTTGTCTAAGCTCTCCAGAAGACATGCTCCATTTTTCACTACTCTCTCCCATTTTTGCCTAAGCTACATTTACTGGCCATTTTGGGAAGCAGAAAATTTGTGGAGAAGTAGAAATGACCCTGCTGTCATGCCCAGCCCCTCGGTGTACTCTTTTCAGAGTGGCTCATAGCTGGTGCACGTGCACCATCTCAGCCAGGGCTTGTGCAAAGTGGGGGCCTGAGTGCAGGGAGGCATTTTTGCCCACCTCCAAGTACCTGCACATCAGCATCGAGCACACCGGTGTGGCCATCTAAATTGGGGATGCTCTGGGAAGGTGCACTGGCGCATCCTTACGATTTGCTCTTGTACAAACCAGGGAGATCCTCCATGCCAGCTGCCCTGCACACAGGTGAAGCAACCCATGCTGCTGGCACCATTGCCCATCCCTGTAATGCAATGCCCTGGTAAATCCCACGAGGTCCACAATCCCGGCAGCGATACCCCATCCCTTTATGTTCTATACAGCACATCCTCTGCTGTCACATCCCTGAGCGTGGGAGCGTTTGTCTCTCCTGGTGGAAATTTAGTGCTGATGACTTCAGCAGGAGCAGAGTTAGGCAGCTGGAATGTGCTTCATCTGTACCCCTGATACGATGTGCCGTAGCCGTGTCCACATATCACTGGTTTGCGTCTGAGCTGTTAGCCACCCCCCCCCCAATTCTTGGTGCAATGTAAATACATTTGTGCTTTTTCCTTCTACGTAGCTGCACGCTGACATCCACTTGTCCACCTCTCCAGAGGAGAAGGCTGCTATTATGCTTGTGTTTGACCCTTGGGAGAATATAGCTGAGCAGGGCGTCATCAAGAGTGTGTTGAAACAACTCGCTCTAGAATATGACCTCCAAATTATTTGCTTAAACTTCTGAATGTAGGGGGAGGAGAGTGTACTTCAAGCTATCTGTTTCTGCAGGGCTGAAAGAAGAAATCGGTGCTTATTTCTGTCTGCAATTGCTCCCTGAGCTGATTCCCCAGGAGTACTTTGGTATTAAGTATCCCTCCCAGATCTCTGCTGACATTATTAGCAATAATGGTCAACTGGGTGTACCAGGAGAGGAGGAAGAGTGACAAACAGAGATGTCAATTTTAGCTTTAACAGGACAAAAGAAAATTAATGTTTGCTCAGCAGACAGGATTTAAGACCCTAGCAGGGAAGGGAGGAGAAGGAAAAACTGTAAGCCTTTAAAGAAAGAACTATAGAAAATATTTAATGATGCTTTCTAGGGCTTGCCAAACAAGCAAAACACATTATAGCATTTTCACCTGCTGGCTCACACAGATTTGGCTTTTGATTCACAATTATATAATGTGTTTTGCAGCCCAGGTTTTAAGCAGGGCCTGAAGGGAAGTAGATCCAGGGGCCATTGTATCGCTGGGGAGAGGAATGTGGTTTTGTGCTCTTGACAGAGGTGGAAATTTGCAGCAGGTCAGGTCTGGGCTGGGCTGCTGAGGGATTAGGTTAGTATCAGCTTTCAATGCTGCCTTAAGGCAAATTGAATTTTTCACAGAAGAGAGAATGATGAAGAAAAAAACCCCTGCAACTTAACTAATCACCTGCTACTAAAAAAAGCAGTATAAGCTATTCACCACCTCCACTTTGCTTTATAACATTACTGCAGTAATTACATAGCACGTTTGATTGGACCATTTCTAATCCTTGCAGAATAAAAGTGATTCTACCCAGCTATACCCATGTTGGGTGTTTGGTTGGTCTGGTGGGTTTGAATTTGTGGTGGTGGGGTCAGCTAGTGGGTGAGCTGTGGGTAGGCAGGCAGTGAACTCTGGGGGGTGGGTTTTAGCATGGGGAAAATGAGCGTGTGGGGTGTCCAGCTGAGAGTCACAGATTAATCTCACAGGGATTTTACTCTCAACTGTGTAATTTCAGAAATTCTGGGTCTGTTGGTTTGCATTTGCTCATAGCTGCTGTTAGAAAGGAGAGGTAGGAAACAGGTACTCGTCATCTTTGTCACTTACTGCTTTTCCTTCTGTACCGGGGTAACCCTAGTGATATCCCATCCCAGGTGCTCACAAGGAATGCTCTAACTCTTTTTAAACCACTGGCTCAAACCCCTGCTTGGCTTAAACTTTGTGGGACGGTGTCCTGGTTTCAGCTGGAGTAGAGTTAATTTTCTTCCTAGTAGCTGGCATAGTGCTGTGTTTTGGATTTAGGATGAGAATAATGCTGATAACACGCTGATGGTTTAGCTGTTGCTAAGTCGTGCTGACACCAGTCAAGGACTTTTCAGCTTCCCATGCTCTGCCAGGGGCACAAGGAGCTGGGAGGGGGCACAGCCAGGCCAGCTGCCCCAACCTGCCCACAGGGCTATTCCATACCATAGGGCGTCAGGCTCAGTATAGAGACTGGGGGAGTTGGCCGGGGGCAGCGATTGCTGCTCGGGGATGGGCTGGGCATCGGTCAGCGGGTGGGGAGCAACTGCATTGGGCATCACTTGTCGTGTATATTCTTTTATTATTATTATTAATTTCTCTTCCTCTGCTGTCCTATTAGATGGTCTTTATCTCAACCCACGGGTTTTAGGGGTTTTACTCTTTTCCTCCTACTGGGGAGGGGGAGTGAGTGGCTGTGTGGTGCTTAGTTGCTGACTGGGGTTAAACCACAACAGATGGGTGGCTGCTCAGGATGGGATTCAAATGGTGCTTTGCTGGGCAGGTGTCTCTGGCCTCTGTCTCCTGCTGAGCAGAGCTGCTTGCAGAAACCTTGCAATGGTGGCAGACTCCCTCTTTTTGCTTGAAAGAGAGTCACTCTAGATAGAAGACACATGTTTCCAGACAGAAAACAACAAGAAAGCAAGCTGCGGTAGACCTAAGCCAATGTTCTTGTAACTCTTATGTCAAGAGAAGGCTTAATGGTGACTCCCAGTGTTTCCTACTGTAGCTCCTCAGAGAGCAGCTCCTGAGAGAAGGGAGGGTAAGCATCTCACCAGCATCAGAACAACTGACTTTCCCTGGCTCTCAGCCATCTGAAAATAATACGGAGTCTCCTATGTGATGCTTTGCTTCTCTTGCTCCTGAGGCTGTTGACTTTCACCCCCAGAAACCCACCCGTGCTATTGCCATAGCTGCGTGTGACCAGGCTGAATGCTGGAGGTGGCTAAGGGTAATAAAATGCAAGGAAAAAAGCCAGAGAGTCTCTGTAGCTTTGCTTTCTCCTCTTGTGCTTTGACATATTTGTCATGGTGTGGACAACAGCCTGGTGGCCCCATAAAGAATGAATATCTCTATTGCAACAGCTTTGGCAGGTGCTGCTGAATCCACTGATGAAACCAGTGCCTGTTTCTCATGGGCTTAGTGCCAAGCGGTGCTAGAGGTCAGAGACCTGCCAGTTAGCGGTGGTGTGGGTATGTTAAGGCTTGGGCTGAAACGGAGTATTCAGGTTGAACAAGTTTAGTCAGATGTGCCAGCGACCTGAGCATTCTCCTTTATGGTCCTGCCAGTTTTGCTGGGGACTTGCTGAGCCGCAGCCTGGCAGTGCCTGTGCTGGTCACTGCTGCTGAAGAGAAGGGGCTGTCACTTTGCATGAACGCATGTGAAGGGGGACGCTAGAGGACACAAATGAACTGTTCAGATTATTTTTCTGCTGGTGATGCCCTGCGTTCTGGATGCTGGGTTGACCTACACTGATGTGTCTGATCATGGGCGTTTTTGATAACACAAATCTGGTTTGGTGACCTTCTTGGCACATCATGGAAAGCATCAGTTGGACTTTAGGGAGGGGAAGTGGATGATTCCCTCAGTAGAGAAGAGGTGGAAGGGCATTGGCTGAGTTCTTGAGGGGTTAATGCTACTGAGACTGCATTATATTGTGTGCAATGCTAGAGCACTTAGAGCCTTGAATAGGAGTCTCTTTGGTTATTTTTAAATTCATAGCAGAGGTTTCCTGCAGCACCCAGCTGAGATGGTCAGGGACAAATAAGGCTGTGACCCAGGGCAAGCCTGGGGCCAAGCAGGTACACACGGCTAGTGTGTCTTCATCTGGGCTTTCAGCTGATTCAGTGCTGTGCTCCTGCAGCCCCTCCAGGCAGGGGCAGGTCCCATGCCTGTCCAACCTTATTTCAAGAGCTCAGGGTTATCTCTCAGTTGAGTGTCCCCCAGGCCATAGTGCCGCTTGCCACAGACGTGTGAGAGCCAAAGGAAAGCCCACTGACTTTTCTCTTCCAATACTGCTACGTGCCTACGTTGAGCAGAGACAGCGAAAGCATCACCTTGCCAGTAATAAGGAATTTAGAGCAACCCATTAACTCCAGTTTTTGTCCTAAGAAATAAGAGCTGTCTGCTTGAATTGGCAAAAAGAAGCAGGAGAGGATTTTTCTATATCCCTCCCTACAGCTTTTAATTGACAATAGCAGACCTCAATGCTGCAGTTCCTGCGCTCCCAGGGGAGCACTGCAACATCTCCCCAGCTTCAGGCTGGGCTCTGCAAGGCGGCTTCCAGGGCTCTGTCTGTGTACTGGGGCACGATGCCGCCAAGCCAGGAGGTGTGCCAAAGCCTGGCTTGCACAGAGTCCCAGTGTCTGTGCATTCACAAGAGCTGCAAACTGACTTTTTTTTTAAAGAAAGTTAAATCTGAAACTTCTGTTACACGCTGTGGGTATGTGTATGCTTATCTGTATGTTTATATATATAAATATATACACACATGCACCTGACTGAGGACTTAAAACACACTACATAGAGCAAAAGGCAAGATTTTGCCCATTGCCTCAGCAGAGTTGATGTCAGGACTGGGCATTACAAGGGGATTTGTAAGTGCTCAGTCTGATAACGAGACAGGCTTCTGTTGATACCTGTGGGAGCACACTTAAACCAATATTCATTGCTTTTGGAAGCCTTACGTCTCCCTATTTTATTTCAGATTTAGGTTTCTTTCACTGCTTCATGGTCAGGGATAGGAATATCTCCTTGATACAAGGTACCAATATTTTAACATCAGACTGCTGTATTCCAGGTATCGCAATTATTTCTTGGAGTGTGATTTAAAGCATAGCTAATAAAATAATTTTTACTGAGAGTACTTGCTATGGCTGTGAGACTTACTGGATATAAATCCGTATTTCAGGTGACTGCACTGATGCCTCCACCTCTGTATGCCTCTCAAACACCATCACCAAGAAAATTTAAGACCTTACCAAAGATGCTTAGCTATAGCATTCTGTTATATGTCATTTAGCATCCTGAAATGCTGAGTAGGGGCTTCTGAGGAAGAGCTGGATAGTCTAATCCACCACACCTGAAGGATTCAGCGGATGTTTTTTGAGAGCCTTCACCTCAAGCTGGCAAACCTGGATGTAGAGGTCTGTCCGCACAAGGCAGACCAGGAGTCTCACACCTTAACGACTGGAAGTGCCCCTTGGGAATAATTTAACACAGGTGCCAAAGCATCTTATCAAACCAAAGAACATTTTGTCCACACTCCAGCCTGCTGTAAGCCAGCCAGGGAGACAGCAGTCCCAAATTCTTCTTAAACTATAAGCAGAGAATCTGCAGCATTGTATTTCTCTTGTGAGTATGAAAATATTGTAACTCCTTAAGAAATTAAGACTATTCAGATCAAGCATCACAAATTCCGCAAATCCCCAATTCAAGTTCTGCTGGTAACCAGCACTGAGTCATTACACCATTACTCTGCTGGGATTCTGCACTGAGTGTTCAAGAGAGGACTGGTGTCAAAAATCAGAGCTTAATTCCTTTGCCTGTGGGTGGAATTTAAAAAAAAATAGAGAAATTAAATGCTAAGCAGCTATCAAAATTTAGAAGTGTATCATGTGCCTTGTAATAACTTTACCCAATGTCCTTTTATATTTCTATAATGCCATCTTCCCTTCTACACTTTTGTTTTCCTGGGAACTTAAGCAGTGTGGTAGCTTTTATGTCCTTGCTAATGAGTCAACACCTCTAATGCATTCAGACTGAAATAGGTTGCAGATGTTTAGGTAATGTAAGTGGCAAAGGCTCAGTTTTGATAACTTCATCCCTACTGGTGTGAGTTTTCATCCATACAGTCACCTTTATAGCAGCTGAATAACTGCATGGTTAAACTGCTATTGTTAAACAAGCAGCAGGAGTGCCCTGCAGGGAAGAGGTGACATGGGATGTTGGTATGAACTTTGAAATGAAGCCCTCTGCGGTCTGCCTGATCAGACAGCAAATGTTCTCACTGGAACTAGGAAGTAACAGTTTTATTTCTCAGGAAACAGCAGTGTATGTCATCAAAACTCATCTGTGAAACAGCCACCATCTTGCTCTTTGTTGTTTTTTTTTTCTTAGTATTTATTTTTCCTCTAAGTTCATCCTTGTGTCAAAACATATTAGAAAGATGAACTCTATAGGAGAGCGATGTCTGTTATCAAACTAGCTGGTACAACTGGGAACCAGACACTTAATAAGCACTCGAGCTCTCAGAACAGGGAACTTCCAATTAATATTGATTAGAAACAATTTTTCCCATTGTAAACACTGTAGCACAGTCTACAATATCATCAGTACTTTTCTTGTTACAGCTGTCATCTTGATTTTTTCTTGTTCACTCATTAGGATCTCAGTGGAAAGATGATCTTTTATTTATTCTATAACATGAACAAAGTTAGTTAACTGGAATACATATGAAAGCAATTAGAAAAATCTTGACCTGCAATAGATGCAGAGCCATGCCTGGACTGACTGCTGAATGCATTAAGAAAGGAGAAAACATTCATCTGCTTTGCTAAAAGCTCAGTAAAAGTGGGAGAAGTCTGGGATGCTGCAAAATAAAACCCAAGTTTGTGGCAGGAGTGACTTACATGGTCCCCTAACTGTTTAGGCATGGGGCTTGTTCTCCTGCTCTGGTAGGTTGTCTTGATACACTATTAAACCAGGCCTCAACAGCCTCGGGGCGGGGAGGGGGAGAAATCCCGGTGTTACTTTTAGTGCTGTGTGAATTGTGTAATACTGAATATACAATTAGGGATAGATACCTTAACCTTGAGCCTGTATTTCTAATGTCGGGTAACGTTGATAAAGAGCTACGCTTCTGGTGCCTCCTGATGTGTCTGGTCACGTTGCTTAGTTCTCACTGTTCTTAATTGCTGATTATTGAAATGTTCATTTATGGATTTAAAGAGCAAAGGCATTGTATCCTCATTTGGAAATGCTGGACATGTGTGACGGGCCAGACTGATACTGCTGAGAACACAACCATAGTTATTTGAGTGCTGCTGCAACAATCTCTTGTCTCTGTACAGCAACATTGCTATCAGGGCACCTGACCAGTAAAGCCACCCTTCTTATGGAGGAGAAAGCCCTAAACATGGAATATCTGTGATTAAATCCCTATAACCCAGTCCCTGATTCTCACAGCTGTATGTCTGAGCTGTAGCTTTCCTTTCATGTAACTAGCTGCTCAGGCCCTGAGTCCAGTCCTGCTAGAACTAACAGGGGGACTTTCATCTAGTAGAAACTAGATCTGGCCCTGAAAGGCGGACAAAGGCTTCTAACACTCCTGTTCCCGGTGAGGCTTTTATGCCTTCAGCTATCAAATATGTACTCTGCCGAGCGCATCATTAAAGATGCATGAACTGTCAGGATCTCTGTTTCCCAACAGGGCAGGCTTGTGTGCTGCCCAGGGCTCCGAGAAGCAGCTCCAGCATTAAAAGTCTCCTTGCACTCTTTTGCTTCACAGATGGTCAAGACCTGATGAACTCGGAGCATCTCTGCAGTCAGACCAGCCAGGTACAGCTATCTGGTACACTGATACAAGGACTTGCTTGGAGTCAAGAGGGGTGATGCCGGCCCTTCATGCACTGCTTTTTGGGGTGTTGGTCCAGGAAACCAACAACATGTGGTTGCTCTCAGGAGAGAAGCAGGACCTGAGCCATGGGAATGGATGGAGAGAAACTCCCCATGAATAAACTCATCTGGAAAGCAGAAGATGAAGCTCCTCAGGCAGCAGAACCAGGGGACTGAGCTGGCTTCAAGACACAGCATGGCTGGTTCATCTCAAGGGTTACATGATGCAAGCGCCTAGGTGTGATTCAGGAAACCTGTCTGCAGTTTTCCTGTTCCAAAGGGCTCTGAGGCCAAGTTTCTCTCTGAGATTGGGTTAAAAAATGTATTACTCCGTTGTATATCTAAACAGAAATGCCAGGCACACCCTTCAACACTTTAGCTTGTCAAATACCTGAATGCCACAGAGGATTTTATGGCTAAATGTTCTGTGTACTTAGTGTAAATCAGGTTTTCATACAATATTTGTTTAAACTGGGGAGAAAGCTCACAGATGATGACAAAGCCCTGATGAGCTTCAAGTGCACAGGAGAAATTTTAGTTAATTGCCAATCAACAGGTGTCCAGTAGAAGGTGGAAGGCCCTTCAATGGGACCAGTATGTTATAGCTGGGTAGAAAACATCATGTTTCTCCTCTGGTAGTGCTCTGACCTTTCCTCTAACCACCACAATCCTCTGCAAAACTGATGTTTGCTTTCAAAATCAGAGTTGCTTTCTGTATTTATCACCAGACTTACTAATGCTGTTATGTTCCTGTGATCTAGGAGTATATCTTTGGGACTGGACTATCTCCATGCATTTACTACTATTAAATGGATGAAGAAGCCAGAGGTTAGAGACGCGTGTAATGCTGCAGGTGTTTCTTAGGAAGGCATAGACACCATTTTGCTGATGTACCAAACGTGCTAGCACAGCTCTGCTCTGGGTTTCTGTGCAGGTTTCTGCTTTCTCTAGGTATAGCCTGCAGGTTGGAGAATGGGAGCATTGCAATTATTTTCCAAATTTTTATCAGCTGTGTGAAATATAGGTGAAGGATCACCCCTGTTTCACTAGTTAATTATAGGCTGGATGATTCTTCAAGGCCAGAAACTGAGAAATTTAAAGACACTATCAGGAGTGATGGCTGATTTTGGTCAAGGGAAGGGAGTGGACATGGTTGCAAAGAAAATAGCATTGTTTTATCTAAAAACTAAACCATCCTTCAGTAACATCCAGCGCTGACATGTCAGGAGCACCTTGCTTTGTCTAATGTGATCTCTTCTTTCTAAAAGCCTTCAGCACTGGCCCTAGGGATGTCCAGAAATGCCTGTTTTCAGGTAGCCAGAGGGTCTTGCTTCTGATTCAAAGACCTTTTGGAGGGTGTTTTTTGAGGTTCCCCTCCTCATGAGTGGCTGTCACTTTTAAACTCCCTAAGACAGCATCTGTTGCTAATATGTTAGTCCAAGGAGCTTGTGCAGTACCAGAAGTGTGCCATGCTTTTGCATGTCATGAGTGAAGTTGTACCTAGCCCTTAAAACTTCCTTCCCCCTCAGAGTTTCTCACAGGCACAGAGTTATTGGGTTAAACCAGCTTATTTCTGACCTTCAAAATTTCCAGCCAGATGCAAAGTTTGCATCTTGAGACAATCTTTCTAATTAATCTTCCCAACCTGCTGTGAAGAAGGTGAGCATTGACTGGAGCCTAAGGACCGGAGGAAAGAAACAAGATGCAGAGTTATGGTAACGTAAAAGGTTTTCGGCCCCCAAACCACAGGCAGAAAGAAATGCTGTGCTGTCCAGGTGGTCTTCCCCCAGCAATTGCTGGAGATGGCACTTACCCTACGTGTTTCCCTGCTCTGCTGCAGCAGGAGGGAGACCACAGCAGGGAACTTTAAGCACTAGAAAAGATGTAGGGATTAATTGTGAGATTAAAGCCGCTGTTACCGAAGGTCTGCTGCTGCTCCAGTGGGCTCTGTTCTGCTGCAGTGTAATTCTGGCTTGTTGCATCAGCATCTGTGCAGAGTTGGGAGAAGGAAACCGCCACCAAAGCAAACCTCCCCTTCCCTCTAGCCCTCCCCCCAAAAGCAAGCTCCCATAGGATTTCATGCCAAGCACTTGAGTGACCCTATGGGCATGCTCACCTGACACAAGGGCACTGGAAGTGCCTCTAATGAAAGCTCTTGGTGCAGGCATCAGTGACAAGGTGGGGCGAGAGGTGCCCATTCCTTCAGCCGAAGGCAGAGGACGAGGAGGAGCATGCTGTTAATAATCAGAACACAGTTTCACACTTGGCACTGGGCAGGCGGCCAGCTCCTAACCACAGGGATTTTAACTCTTAACCTTGCAAGCTGTGGATCTTTGCCCACCAGTCTGTAATATTTCTTTCCTGTCAAGGCATGAAATCTTCCATAGGTCAACCTGGTCCTGGCTCTTTATGCGTTTGGAGAGGTTTACTCTCCAAACCTGCACCTGGCTTTTGTGTTTGCAAATGGCCCTTCCGGGAAAGTTCTGGATGCTGACACTGCAGCATTGCTTTGGGACAGCAAAAAATTTTCTGTAGCAGTGAGGATGCACTTGGATAACTTGTTGGACTGTTGGAAAGTTATTGTGCCAGTTTGCTGGCTTATGCCCAGTTTGGTGTAGGCTAGTGTGGATGGAGTAATGGTCCCCAAGGCTGGGGCCTTTCCTGCCAGCCTTTGCAAAGCTGTTTTTTTACTGATTTGATGCTCAAGTATGAAAGATGCTGATTTCCTTCCTCTATTTTTCCATTTTCAGTCAGCCCCTGGTTATCCCACATGCCCTTCTGTAAGACATTTGAGAGCCTTCCCATGACTTCAGCACTTTCCAAGCCCTTGAATCTGTTGTTTGCTTGTTGTTGTGGTTGTTTTTCTTTGTTTTTTGTTTTTTTTTTTTTTTACAGATAATAACTAATGTCAGTGGTTTTGCTTGTGTAGCTTTCTCTAAGACAGTGTTTCACCACTGGCAACCCCCTAGTTTGAGCATCATTTCCTGTTCTTGTCCTTCATTGCTTCCTTCTAGACAGCCCACACCCCACAGCTGAATCGCTCCTCCCCTACCATCACCCCACAATTCCCCTTGCACTGTGCCACTGATTTCCTCCCACTATCTCTGTTGGAAACCTCTTGCCCTCACCACTAAGACTGTGAGATTGCCAATTTCGTTCTCTTTCCCCATCTCCATCTCTCCCACCCAGTGCTTTCTGTGGCTCCTCTGCCCAACTGGCTTTACCTCCTGCACTGGGAAAGCCCCAGTGCTCAAAGCAGCCCATGTTCACTGGCCATGACCAACTTCTGCCTTCACTTCTTGTCTCACAGCTTGTTTCTTCTCCCCAGCCCTTACTGTGCTGCCAGGTGTTGCCCATGAGCATTGCCCAGCGGTGCTCTGCCATGCACGCACTGGAGAGTAGGTTGCTCCTCTGCTTTGCAGAGGCTCATGCTCGCTTGCAGCAGGTTTAAGTATGGACATGGCCTACTTGCTTGCCATCAGCCTTGCTTCTTAGTGACAGCAGCTCTTGGCTGGAATAAAATACATCAGGAGACCTTGAAAAATAATGAAAATAAAACTTTTCCAGGGAATTAAAACTTCAGAGATGGAAGTGTAGATTGAAGAGGAGAGAGGAAAAACAGGACAGCGCCTTCAGCTTGTGCATGGAGCTGCTGGCACAGCTCCTCCCATGGCACTTGGCTCCCGCTGCAGCCTACCTATGCTCAGTCGGTTTCTGTTTTGACAAGCTGTCACCAGGCGAGCGTACGATGAAGCAGCAATCATAAGCACACGCGCTCTGTACGCCTGCAGAACAAGGATGTGATTTTTGCTGTCCCCTCACTTCTACATTTTTAAACTCCCAGCACAGCCTAAGACTGGGAGCTCCTTCTGTGCATCCAAGTTACAGGGGCTGCTCAGTGTCCTTCAATCGCTGCAGCTTTCTGCCTATTTTTTTAATCCAGAAGACTCAATTGGTTGCCAGCATCTAGGCTGACTGCTGAGTAACTTACGTATTACAAAAGCACAGGAGAAAAATTCTGTTCTTAGAGCTGGGTGAAATCTTTCCAGGAAATGGTGAACTTGCTAAAGAAAGGAATTTGAGGCACCAAGCCCTGTGAAATTGAATTGAACACTGGATGAAGAAGGAGGTGCTAGGACCTGGGTCTTTGAAAATGCTGGATGTTTTAGTAGTGCTTTTTATGAAACTTTACTTTTGAAACATCTTTTTTCTTAACCTAGATCTTTGTAATATTTTTAGTTTGTAAACCCCCCCCCCCCAAAAAAAAAAAAAAAAGAAAATTTGATGCAGTGAATTTTGACTAAATTGGAAAACAAACAAACTGTATTTCTATTCTAGCTCCAAATCTTTGTATTGGCAACCGAAGCAAGAGCTTTGATTTGCCAGCAAAAATGAGGATGATGCAGATGCCTGCAGGCTCTCTGTGATGTGCTCACACCTCCCTCTGCCCTGAAGATCTCCACCTTCTCCATTCCTGGACTCTGGGCACTGCAAGAGCCTGCTGATGTGGTAGCTCTCCTTACCTTCCCAATCGCAACGCTCATACCCAAATTTGAACAGAAAATGAATTTGGTGTTGTCCCCCCCCGCCCCGATCCTCTAGCTATCAAGATGCATTTCAGCTCTACGCTGACTCACTGGTCTGGCATGGAGCCAGTTTATTTATGTGACTCCCCCCATCATTATCATATGTGCCTCAGAAAGCAGCTGTGCTTACAACACATTTTAAATAAACAGACAACTGAATTATGGACTTCAGAGACTGGTCCAAAGTTGCTGGGCTCGCCAGTGCCCTGGGCTAAGGCTCCGGCTGCCAGACTTGTGCTTTGGAAAGCTTCCTCCACCCTGTGCAGCCCAGGGCTGCCAAGGTCTCTGGCTGGTGAGGATCTAAGTCTAGTCCCAGATCTGTAACTAGCCTTTAACTTGGCTAAAATTTTCCCCATTCCTCCCATCCTGCACCTACAGCTCTGTGGATCCAGTGGGGAGGAGCTGGCTGTACTTTCTTCTCATCAGCCTTGTTTTCCAGATTTTTGCATGTACAAATGCAGCAATAAGACAAGTTTGTACAGTTAAGGCAAGTCTCCATGTGTCATTTGGTGACTCTTAAAACATAGTTCTGCCATGTTGCAGCAGTAATATATGAATTCCGGACAGAGCTCCCAGACACTCATCAAACTCCCACCTTAGTCAGACTTTCAGACTCGGATGTTCTTTCACACTCATGTACAATTGCAAAGATCCAGGTTTATTACCCGTAAACACTTACCCACACGTTGTCCTGTTCAAAGGAACGAGTCACATTTCAAACCAAAAGGTGTTGGTTGAGCTAGAACGTTTTAGCGAAACCCCGGAGCTCGATGGTCAGAGCTGTCTCCCCGTTGATCTTAGGTCTGGGCTGAGGCCCTTTCCCAAGGAGAAATAGGGCCGACGGTGATTAATCCTCCAAACCTTCTGAAACCTGTTTCACCCCGGAAAAGGCAGCCGATGCCAGACTCAATATCTGACAGCAGCATGAGGAATCCTCTCTGCTCCGCTCCCAGCCCGTGCAGGGGTGAGTGTGGGCGCCCAAGTGCTGCTCCCTAGCCCAGGAGGCTTCTTGGCTTCTCTCCCAACTCTGGTGACTGGCTTTGACTCCTAGCAAAGACTCTTATCTGCCTCTCTTTGTCTGTCTATAAAATGGGCATGAGGCATCCTTCAGGAATGGCATTTGTTTTCGGCATCAGTCACCGTGCTTTAAAAGCCTGAATGTTCCATCGCGTTGGGGGTGCCTTTTAGTTTCTCCTAAAAAATGCCCCGGGACCCGTCCCTGGCATCCACTCGCTCTGTGGCAAACAGGAACCTGCCGCCGGGCTCGGCTATTTACTCCGAAAAAAGGGCAAACCGCTGCGTTACGTACCCTCCCCAGGCCTTGCAAGCCGAGCGCGGGCAGCAGCAGCCCGCACCGTGCGCCCCGCCCGCAGTCGGGGCAAATCCTTCCTGCAGCCACACTCGACAGCCTCAGGAAGGCCGAGGCGTGGCTGCAGCCTTCCACCAAAACTCGAGGACCTTTTTCCCTGACATTTATTTCTCGATTTTAATTCCTCCCTCCCCCCCCGCTACACAAGC
>VZTL01001924.1:0-24057 GCA_013400535.1 Scopus umbretta
TTTTTTTTTTCTTTTGCAGGTAAAATTTCTGTTATAAATTGTTATAATTTTACTTTAAAAGGACTCTTGCAAAAATACAGACTCGTTAAATTTGTCATGTACAATTAAACCTTTGGTCTCATATAGAAGTTTTTCATTTAAGTTGGGAAGATTAGGAAGACTTAAATTAGTTTGTGATACATAGACAGTATGTCATCCTTGCCATCTCAATTTTAGTGAGCATAGAGAGAAGCTTGGAATTACTTTTCTCCCCAAATTAAAATGGAATATCTACCACAATTCTTTGTCATTTGTTCAGAAAAGTATTTGTCACCACGGCATCAGTCACTCCTGTGGGTATTAATTTCTACTGAGCGCTTTTTCTATCAGTGATGGAAATAGATCTTTTAGTTTTATCTTGAAAAGCAATATAAGATAGTGATTCAGGTAATATTTTGCTGAAGTCACCAGTAATCTGTGGAATTGAGTCCTGATTACAAAATTGCTGTCAACAACCGATGCACGTATATGAATGTTAGCGTAGAATAAGTAGGGATGGAGAGCAAACTACAATGCTTTAGATAGTCCTTCTGATGTCTCCCTGTGGAGACGCTTAAGGTGCATCTACATGGCAAGATGTTCTCGAGATACATGTAATGAGTGAGGATATGGAAGTAATAATAATAGTATAGAAATAGTATAGCTCTATTAATGCAGGGCATTAAGCAAGCAAATTTAGCCTATTTCTGAGCAAAGCCTACAAAAAGCAATATATGCTCACACTTAATTATTGATTTTTGGTATTTGAATTTGGTGTGCAAAAATGATTTGTATATACCTATGTGGTACTTTGAACAAAATGTATGCTTATACAACAAAGTACTTAAGTGCCTTTCTGTGGAGTAGCTTAATATAAAAATCATTTTTACTAACTCCAGTTGAAAAGTTATTGCAGAAGAGTTAGCTTGCTTACTTATACACAGCAGTTAGTTCATTGAGCTTATTTTTGAACAAAAGCCACTGAAAAAAATTACATATTGTGGCTAGCAGGATATGTATTACTGTTGCTTTCAGAAACAAAAAAAAAAGTTCAGTGGCAATGTTGTAAGAGTAGATTGCTGAGTATAATGATTTGGAGGCAGCTGAAAATCACTGCTTTTATCAGAAAGGTTCCAAATATATTTAGCTTATGAATTGTTAAACCTGAAACTTGGAAAAAATATTTCAGTTGTTGGTGTGCTTGATTTCCTGACTTTGTAACTAAATTTTAATTCAAATGAAGAAGACAAAATATTATTCTTTTTTAAACAGATATTTGACATGTTTCAGAAATTTTGCTTTCTCTTTCAATAATACTTCAGAGCTGTCCAAATGCTTATGAGTACCAGAGAAAGACCCCATGGAGATCAGTGGCTTTGTTTACAAATACTATTCCTATATCAACTATACTGCTATAGCATTTCTGGTATTTCAGTTGAGACTCAATTCAGGAGCCCCAGGGTTTATAAATGACTGTTTCTTGATTTTTTTCAGAGTACCTGTTTTCTTTGATTCCTTTTATTGTAGCAACAACAGTAGGTATGAAAAGGAGCCCTTAATCTGTGAGGGAAATTCTTTGGGCATTTTCTCAGCCGTGGTTAGCCTCAGCTCTTAACTAAAGGAGTAAGAGCAAAGAGAAGAATTAAATTGAGAGGGGAAAATAAAAGAGTATACACAGTGAAAACTTTAGGATAGTAGGGAGAGATGGGTTTTTCCTTGTCTGTTTCTGACAGTGATTGGAGAGAGGAGAAAATTTCAAACAAGCTGAGTGAAAGCATTGTTTGAGATGCTTGTGTCCTTTGCTATGTATGGACATAATATTTAAGTAATTTGCACGCTCAGCAGTGAAATGAGAGAAGCCTCTTCCTATCGATGTGTTGCTTCAAGGTTCTCAAACCAGCCTCTGGCAAATAAAGATATGTGTTCAAATACCTCTTAGAGGTGTAATTTAATTTGCTTTAGACTATTCCATCTTCTCTTTTCCTGTAAGGACAGATTAGGAGCTCAACCCCAAAGTACCAAAATAAAAGATCATACTCATGTGGGAAAGCATGTGATTGATACTGGATATTGTTATCACTGGTCCATGGCAGCTTTATGATTATGAGAGTATTATATACAAGCTTAAGACTCTTTAAGTGTGTTTATAACAGTCTTGACAGAATTGATATTAGAATAGGAGTTACTAGTTAATAGTAACCTTTCTACTTTGTTAGCTATGTTCCTGTACATTAGGCTCTATTTTCTGTTTTTCATTGTGAGACTATCTGGAAGTAGAGAAGTTAGTAAGACATTTATCTTTTAAGCCTTTCAGCTTTGCTTAGTGTGGCAGTTGGAGAGGGAGAAATTTTGCAAAAGTTTCCGTCTCCTGAAAGGTCATCCCTTTTCCACATAATCTGAGTTGTAATTAAAAGCAAGAGTTGTTTAAAAGGGGAGCAAGCTTAATGGGTACTATACTTGATTAAAAGGGCAAATCTGCTATCAGTACAAATTCTGCTTCCCAAGTGCCTGGGTTTCCTTCTCAAGAGATCTTTCTCCTTTTCCCTCCCTGTATAAGCCTTTTAAAATCTTACATAAGTTTCTTTTTTTCCTTCATCCCAATCATTAATAATACAGTCCAGGTAGGGGTAAATTGCTAACATTATTGTCAGAGGAATGAAAAGCCTTCAAGCTCTGTAGAGGACTGCATTGGTTTTGCTGAGTGGCTGTTACCATCTCTGCCTTAAATCAGAAGCTGTGGTGTGTGCAAGGTCTGTGCTCTATACTGGTACATCACTCACCCCAGCGTCCTGGTCTGATAACTCTGCACATTATTGCAGCTGCAGATAGTGAATAGTTGACTTGCTTCTGCTACACCAAGGTATGAAGTTTGCTAGGGAATGATGTGACCAATATTGCTCTCTTTCCCGCTTTTGCACTTCTTTCCCATTTCCCTCCCCATCTCTTGCTTGCTGGGTTTTTTCGCGTCATTTACCTGATCACATATGGCAACAGTCAGTTGGCAGAAATATGTCATGTGTGAAATTTTCCAGTGCTGAATAATTCTAGGTAGGATTGCTCAGGATCAGTTCCACTGTAGATAGTTACTGCACTACTCGTGTTTGCCTTTCTTCATAGCAATGAACATAGTCTTCATGGAGGGATTCTGCTTTAATCCAAATGTCAAGTATCTCAAAACTTCATTGCGCTTCTCTGTGCTAGGTCCTGTGACAGGGCAAGAGGAGATTTTAATTTTTATTTCTGAACAGTTTTGGTGGTAGAAATATAAGTGAAGAAAAACACTGATATTTTCTTGCAACCCGTCATCCCTCCTTCTAAGCTCCACAAAATCTCCTTTTGTCATAATTTTTATCTTTGCTGTTGGGGTACAAATTCTTAGAACCTGAGAAAACAAAAAGAACTAGGTCATGAAAAATTTTGATAACAAGAAAGCTATTTCTCAAGGATGTCAGGATATCGTGCAGTTCCTCATGGCTAGATACATCTATTACCCCTGAAAATTAGGTAACTAGTAGTGGAAAAACTTTAAGGAGATAACCTGCTTTGTTCAGTTCGTATATCTTTATGTATTCATCTTTCTGTTGAAATTATTACTGGGCAAGAAATAAAATTAGAATATGACTTCGATGGCTTTTGTTGGACTAGGAAGGCCGTTCACTGCCAGGACACTTACCATAGTTCCTTAAGCAATTGGAAGTTTCTTTTCCCTTATTTCCCTTACCTAATTTCTGTTATTACATTTCTGCTATTTCTCTTCAAGTCTTCCAAATTATGAATGTTATTTTCACTAAGACTTGAGGCGAGACATGTAAATTGCTTCTCCTTAGGAGTAGTAGAGAATGTAAATAAGATACTGCCATATTATAAGTGGAGATATTGATTCCTTTTGCCTAGAAAAATAGCAGCATTAAAAATACTTGAAAATTTTTGTTTCAGGGAAAAAAAGAACAAATGTAAATGAATTTAACTGTGACAGCAATGTATTGCTTCTTTTTGTTTAGAGTTGCTTGATGTTACAGCCTAAAACTACTATGCAGATTTAAAATGCTACAATGCTGCACCTGGGGAAGAAAAAAGTATCAAGGAAAAGCTTGCCCCCCGCCTCTTCCCAGAAATAGCTGCATTTGGAAAACTTCAGTTATCTTTGGGTAAATTTTGCAAAACAAATAAAACTTGTTCATTATCCTAGGTAAAGCACTACTGGGGTTGTGTGTCTCGCGATAATCAGGGTTTCCTTGCTTAACTGAGTAACTGTTGGGAAGTGAAACTGCGGTATTCAGAAGGTAAAGCTGAGACTCATCTTGCCTAACTGTAATAGTTTAGAAGCTTAGCTTAAGATAATTTTCTGCAGACTTTCTCCATAGTAAGTGGAGACAGCTGTTTTTAAACATTTCTTTTGTTGTTGTTGTAAGTTTGTGTGTGATATATCACCCTTTCAAAGTGGTCACTGTTTTCTGTCAGGAAGGATAGTTGTCCTAGATGCTGTGTGAAACAGCTAGTTTTTAAATGCCTGAAGTCAGATACAGTTAGTCTGCATTAGACCAAGACCCAAATTACAGGTATAGGCGTTTTGTACAAGTGGATGGAAGGCAATTCGTTTTTCTTCCGTAAATTCAGTCCCTAATAGCGTAAAGTATAGAACATGCATGTTAAAGAGTTGCTTTATGCATAGACTTTTTTTTCAGAGAAACATTATACTGCTAAAAAAAAAGTAAAAAAAAAATAGCCCTGATATGTATAGTTATTATGTAATTAGCTGACCTTTCACTAAAACCTGTTACTCCAAACATCTATTGAAGCATAAAAATTAATTATTTTGTCTCAACATTCTTCCACTTCCAACCAGGTTTAAGGTTATTCCTTAAGAATAAGATACTTTCAGTTATTCCCTAAAGGGACTTTTCAGGAATTTTATTTCTTTTCTATCCTTTAATTTCAATAAAATTGTTGATGAATAGATACCCTTTTATGAACAGCAGCTACCCTTTTATGACCATACCTGTGTTAGAGAAGGTACATTATAAACTTCCAATTATTTCTCAGATTTTTCACAAAAGTGGCTGATTTTTCTGATTAGCTTGTTTAAATGTCAAATATTGCAGTGTATTTTCTGTATGGTGCAGGACTGACAAAGAGCATGACCTGAAATTTTTGGAAACCTTTAGAGTACTTCAGCGTGCTGTGGGTTGGACCTTGAAGACGAAGTGCTGTTTAACACACTCAGTGGATATGAACGTCTTGTAATATGCTTTTTCCCTGCCCTGCACGCAATGTTCAGTACTTTCTCTGAAGTAGGTGTAGGCATATATATTTTGTCAAGAATTCCTTTTTTGCGGTACTGCTGCAGTTTGCAGAGCAGGTGTTACTTTTTCAGGGAGATACAGAAAGAACTTTGTTACGTGTGGTGTAGTTTGTTAAGGAAGTATAGCTGTGTAGCTCTGAATTGCTCTTCTGTCACTCAACGAACCATAGCCATTTATTTTCAGTAGTTCCAGGGAGAACCTTCAAAAGCTGCTGATCAGAGTAACAAATCGAAGGATCAGTAGTAAATTCTGTAGGACAAAAAGTAAATGAAAGCAGATGATGTCAATGTTTAAAAAAACCCAACTTCATAAATGAAGTGAAAACGACACAAATGTGAGGTATAATATGCATATATATTCATGCACAGGAAAAAATGTTCAGCAAAAAGGGGCAAAATCTGAAACAAATGAAGCAAACAAAACAGCTTTGTGCATACTAGATGTCACGCTCTGGTTATCTAGGGATGCATTTATGAAGTTGCTGCTGTATGTACAAAGAAAAACAGTGAAACCTGTAAGCTTTGCACTGCAACTATTTGCTTTTGAGCCTGAAGAAAAAAAGAAGAGAATTGCACAATGTATTAAATTACCTATGCAGAGATAAAAGCTTGGGACTTTACCCCAAAATGCCCAAAACACTGAAAAAATGGATGTGATGACTACTTTCATCACGTTTTCTGAAATGAAACAGCTTTCATTATAAACACATTTTTCATGTCCTACATAATCTTAGCCTGAGAAGCAATGAGAGTTCAAAGTAAAAACATTCTGAATGTAGGGTCTTACCTAAGGGACTTTGTTTTAGAAGTGAGGTGAGGGCGGGGGCATCAAGCTAAGAAAGCATTTTGGTGGTGGTGTGGTTTAACCCCAATCAGCAACTGAGCACCACACAGCTGCTCACTCACCCTCCCCCTGCCCCGGTGGGATGGGGGAGAGAACCNCATTAACACCTAAAACATCCTGACTGAAGGCATTCTTTCCCCTTCAGCCGAAAGAGAAGAGGCAGCTCTCTGTCAATAGGTATTTGCAAGTAGTTCTTCTAAAAAATATTCACTGATTGAATTTGATTTTCTGGCTAGTCAAAAAGTGTTTTATTATGAACTGTGAGAACTCTTGTCTTCAGCTTTATAAAATTAAAGTGATTTTGGGCCACAGGATATACTCAGGAAAACATTCTGGAAAGACGAATCAAAAGTAGACTGTTTTATATGAATGGGCTATGTAAAATACTTTTTAAAAGTCATTTGAATGCTTTGAATGGACGCTTTCTTTAATGGATTAAAGTAAGCAAAGAAATTTTGAGCAGCTGGGAATAAGTAAGTGCTGGTTTTGAATACAGAGTAATGCTTTTAAAAATTCTTGAGAATTAAAAATGCTGCTCTGTTGTGCAGAGGAATTAAGATAATGATGACATGATCATCATGGCTTTTGTATTTAAAAGCAAAGGATAACTGATACTGTACACTGAAAGAAAATCTTAGACTTTACTTTTTCTTTTTTCCATTAGTGTTCCTTCAGATAAGCTAGATATCTTCTATTTTTTGAGTGTTACAGCAAACTTTTCAAAAAAATCTTACTGGGATAGGAAGTGTTAATTCCAGATCCTGATCCCTTGGTTTATATGAGATTCAGTTAAAGTTGGTACTCTTGCCAGTTTGTTTTTCAGTGCTCTTGGAACATCACTTGTTGTGAACAAACATGGAGGAGGGGATACAAGTAGGTTTAGTCCCATCTTCCTATTTTCTTCAGTGAAACTGAAAAAAATGTCGTATTTGTATGGAGTATTTCTTCAGAAATTGTATTTTGTTTAAAACCTCCAGTGCTGTTTTATAGCAGTGATTTATTCTCCTTACAGAGAACAGTTAAGCCACCCTAACAGGAAAACAATTCTTGTGCGTATACGTTTTTCTAGTGTTGTATGGCAAAATAGTTGTACTGCAAAGTAATTTTACCCTTAAATCTGACTCCTTTTTAGTCAAACTGAATGTACCCTCAGGCCTTAGTCTTGTGACTTCGTATATATTGGGGTAACGTAAAGTTGAGTTCTCTAGTTTTTGGCAAGCCCTGAGCTCTTTTTGCAGGGTTTGCTTTGTCACACAGAGCTGTGTCCATCTGGTGGTAGATTTTTTATTTCTCCTTCTAGAAGTATACTTTGTCCACTGAACCTACATATTCTCTAATCCCTTTGAAGGTAATTAACTCTTGTTCTGAAGACCCTGGCAGTCCTTTTTATCTAGAATGCTCCTATCCTCTAATAGTAACCTGGGAAAGAAAGCTTACTTTCTTTAGACAGGAAGCCTTCATCTCCCTTTGTATACTGTACGATACATAACTGTCTTTGGGAGTCCCTGCTTTGTGGCTTCACTGGTTTGGAGGAAAAAGGTGTATCTTGCATCCTCCTTAGAACTCAGACTGTCCTTAGAGCTGAGAGTCTGGTATGGTTACTTCACTGGTCTTGAAAGTTTTGTTGAAATTAAGCCACTTAATGTTGTTCTGCTTTCTTTTTGCCTTTCTAGGGAGCCTTTCTCTTGTTAACTTACGACAATATAATTATATAGAAAGTACACTAATGACTGGGGTGTTATGAAACTATTATAGGACAGCCTTAAATTTCTAAATGATCAAAACCAGGAATAATTCCCTAATTTTAGACATAATTACTCTTTGGTAAGTACAGAATTAAATTCTTTATCTTTCCAGTAAATGTTTTAATTGTTGTTTCTTGTAAAGGACAAAGGCATTCTAAAATCTAGAAACAAGAAATATCTTCAATTTTACTGACACAAATTATAAGTTTAATAATTAAGGAGGCAATGCGCACATCTTATTTACAGGTGCATTTCATTTTATTGAAATTTATAGTATGGAAATAATTCTGATGTACATGCAGTGGCTTACCATTTGAAGTAAGAGCATGCTGTCATGAGTGGCTTTGTTTATTGGAGAGTGGGAGTGTTTACTTTTAGATAACAGAATTAAGAGTGCTGTGACCATGAGTGTGTAATTTCTTTTTATGCTGTCTTACTGCAGAGAAATTTTCTGAAAAAAAGAAACTTCTGAAATTCATGAACTAAATACCTGGTATGCTTATCAGCCTTCTGTCTATTTTTGGAAAATTTATAGGATCATCTGTAATGGATAATCAGTATTGCTAAGATGAACTCCAGTACTACTTTTGTGTCTCATGTCAGTGGCCTGTTTCTTATTCTAGGTTATCATAGATAAATCTGAATTCTAAAGAAAATGAAAGATTGCTTTTGACTATGTGTGCGGGTATGTTTATCTGAGAAGAGTGTATCTGTTCAAGAAGAAAATGTGATTATTTTTTTTTTAATTTTCTTATTTTTTCTGTGGTGAAGAACATCACAAAGTCCTATAGAAAGGAAGGAAAACAATGCTGAATTTCTCCTGAAAAGAGAAGTGTATGGACAATTTTGGAAGGTAGTTTAAAAGACAAACAAGTTATTCTGATGCCAGAATTAATGCTGCTGGTAAAGAAACTTTGAATCAGAACTAGTAAAATGGCTTCTACACTGATAACCAGTTAGATATTTATATTCCAGAATCGTGTAAAGAGAAATCAGGCAGATACTCTTACATGTGGTTTTTTTTTTTTTCCTTTTTTCAGTAGCTTATATTGTGACAAGAGTCTGGCTTGCAATCTTGTTTGCATGTAATAAAGATATATGTGGAAAAGGAAGGCGCTGTGTAACTTGTGTATCGAAAAAATCTGTTCTTCTTTGACAAAACGCTGCCCATTTACTCCACCATATACTCAAGTATCAAAACTACTTAAGACAGAAATGTAAAAGCCACAAAGCCGTAATGCTGTCATTTCAAAATGATACAAAGGCAATTCAGAGCAGCAAATAATCTTACAGACTTTATCAGTATTGCATCAGTTCTTCCCATCATAAACTGTTTTACTATACAAATCAAAATAATCGGGTATTTGACAAAAGTGATGGAAGGCAAACAGTGCTACTCATCTCCAGTATAGTTAAAATGACTGCAGCTAAGGCAGGTAATTATTTCATCGCTCCATCCACAATTCCCCAATTCATCTATAAAATGTATTCAGAAAGACTTTGCAATTTTGGCACTATGCTCATTGCAGGCTGTTTTAAACTAAGTAGTTGGCTCAGGTGCAATAATATGTCTTATTATGCATAAGTCACTGGAAATCTTGGTGTGTTTTTTTTTTTTCTCACTTAGTTGCACATAAGTCCCTTTCCTTGGCTATATGACACAGAATACAACAAGCAAATATTTAGAATTGTTGCTTTAGCTGGTAGGCAGTCATTAGAGGGTAACAGATATTATCATCTTGCTTTTGGTCTTTCCAAAAGCTCAGGCAGCTGTCTCTGTGCATTTATTTAGTGTGCGAGGCAGAATTGGCAGCTTATTGAATGTTTGCAATCAGAATACTTTTGTTAGACGTGGCAATAATGGGATTGCAGGATTGCCTAGAATCTTCATTGGGATAAACTGTTAATGTCAATGTTTCCTGAAAGTATAGGCTTTATTTGCCAACTCTTGAAGTCTTGAGTCCTTTTTAATTTTCCTATACTTGAAACTCTTTGTGAAAAATAAAGCCCGTTTGAGAATCTACCAAGCTAATTGGTTTCAAAAAAGGGTGACAATAGTCCTGGATTTGATGAGAAGTATACAGTTGATGCATACATTTGTTTCAGATGGTTGCAATTTGGGGAGAAGAAAATAGAAAGGAATTTTTTTGTTTGTTTGTTTTTGTGTTTTTTTTTTTGTTGTTCTGTTTTTAACAACTTGGTGTCCTGTTGCATATTGGTCAGTGTGATGTGTTGTTTGTTCAGAATCACAGAGAATCACATATTCTTAAATAATGCTTATCTGACTAAGTGTCTGTCTACAACTTAAAATTGTGGAATTTTTAGCGTGGTATTTCTGTGCAGCACAGTGACATCTGAACTCCTGCAGACATATGAAAGGGCTTCTATTCTCATTTGACAATTTGGTAGCCGCTGTTTATTTTGGGTTTGTTCTGTCCTGCTATGGGTTTCTTCATCAAACTCTACCAAGAAATGTTCACAAATACTCTACTGAATCAAATCCTCTATGCTTAAAGGTGTATAGTGGCAATAATCTGCTTTTGAGTTGTAGTTGTCACTTATCTATACAGACAATTTCACAAGTGCTTTTGAGAAACTCCAGTAATCTTCTCTGGACTTCTGTTTTTATCCTTTGATATGCTGAAGTCTAGTGGCATAAATCAGCCTGTTATTTCTGTCCTCCAAAACTAACTGTCCTCCTTCTGCACCTTTTTCCAGGAGACTAAAGAAGTTACATTCTTTTAGTTTTTAAAATATCTTAAAACTGGCTAAAGCCTGGGTCTGTACCAGTGGTTTGGTAGACACTCAAAGGTAGATAGGCAGAAACTGTAGGAGGCATACCAAGTCAACAGCTGCAGTTGTGTGCTAAAACATATATGAGGGCTTAGATGAAGGACTGAAAAAGTACTTGTAACATACCTATTGCCTTTTAATTATACTGATCCTAATGTGCATGCTTGTTCTCTCTAAACGTAGCCAAGGTTGGAATTGGCCACCAGAGGGCAAACTAAATGTACATGCTCTCCTCCTCTACATGTTCTTAAAAATCAGCTACAATTGTTCATGTCAATATAATTTGCTTTTTCTCTGCAGTAATTGTAAATATTTTTTAAAGAAAATATTTTTCACTGAAGAGGTCATATTGTCTTGGCTCATTGTGAGGCAGCAATAACCTGAAAGACTGACTCTGAAATGGCAAGTAGCTGTTCAGTAGGAATTACATAAAACATGAACAAACTATCTTGCTGGATGGATTTTGATGGCATCTGTAAGCAGAAGATAGTCTGTGAGTCTTCTGCTTCTCCTCACTATCTGAAAGAGTGTGAATCGGTATGAGGCTATTGAAGAGGCTATTCTGTATACAACAGGAAGCTTTTAGTCATGTAAGATTGGAATAAACTATTCGGAAGTCCTTTTCCCTGATACTGCAAACACTGGCATTCACAGGGAAAGTTCCCATATGTTTGAAACAAGATAAAATGTTGGTGTTCTGTAGTTCAAACTAGTTCCAGGAGTTTGTTTTACACTTGAATAGAACTTTGTTGTTTGCATTGCCTTTAAATCAAACTCGTTTGCTAGACAAAATTTTGGGAAAATTTTGGCTGAGGCATATACTGAATTGGTTCTCCATGTACTTGTGAAAGATGACCCATGTTAATGTTTATATATTTTTAGGCCAGTAGAAATAGAGACAGAATATATTTCTTTAAAGAATTATGTACAAAATTAAAATGTATTAAGAATAAATAAAAAGTCCACTCTGAAATAACCTTTTAACTGTTTACACAAGAAGGGAATTGATTATAGTCACTAAATTCAGTAGCTTAAATTGAGATTATCTTCTGTCATTGTGTGCTGATATATTTTAATTTGGCTTTCCTTTAAAGAATGTCTTTCCTATTTGGCATAATCTTATGGCTGTCAGACTGAATAATATATATAATGAAATGCCTTTCTTATTGGAATGGAATGTTACAGTGACTTAATTCGGTGTCACTTTACACACTGATTCTAGAATATAGGCGAGGGGACTTTCAGCCCAGTGTTTACCAACACCAAGCTATGATTTGGTATGTTTCTGTTTGAATTCTGGCTTCTTGCCTGTGGTCAACTTTATTTCATCAGAATTTCAATATGGCCTGGAGCAAACCACTGTAAAGGTAGGTTAAGTATTGCAGGACTGAAAGAAATGCTTTGACAGGTTCTATATTGAGTAACTGTGATGTGCAGAAATTTTGCTCTCTTTGCAAGACATTGCGTAACATGGCCAGTATGCTTATCATAAAATTTATCTGCCATTCTTTGTCAACATTTCTAACTATATTTCTTGTATTTGTTCTTTGGGATTCATATGACCTTGGAGAAATTTTGGCTTGGATTCATTTAGCTCATTTTATAATGGTACCACTTAACAGTTGGAAAATGATCCTGACAGAGTAAGTTAAGTATTTGACAACTTCTAAGTGGATGTTTTTTGTAGACAGTATGTTGTAATGTAATTATCTTTTTGTTTGGTCTGGTGAAAGGAGACTTTGAACTTTTCCATTTGTATACACGTACCTACTAAAATGAGTTATAGTAAAGGATCATTTTCTTTAGTGGCAGTCTGATGTATTTGCCACAACACCTTGACCGTATCCATTACACTCACAAAGCAGTTCTTTTGAAAGAGTGAATGGGCAAGATGAACTCATTGTGTGGAGGTGTGTCCTTGAGTCATTAAAAAAAAATCCAAGAAAACAAACAAAAGACTAGAAACTCTCTTGTAACAGAAAAATGGCAAGCTTCATGCATTTGTTTCATAAGGAAAATATGTACATTCTCATACATCCAGAATTGATTCTGAGGCTATTTCAGATACAGGTTGGTAGGTTTTTTTGTTTGTTTGTTTTTTTTAATTTCCTTCTTACGTGACTCAAGAGGTTGGATGCTGTTCTGGAGCAGTGCAATTCAATGCTGAAGGAAGGAACAATCTCTCAAAATTCTGTAGATGACGAGGAGGCCCCTGAAGCCAGCAAGCTCAGAAAAAAGTGATCTTGATGGCAGGTATTTTTTAGAAATTATATTGCAGATTATAAGATGGAAATAAAACCATCCAGTGTTGCTATTCAGGATTTAGTTACTCTGTTAAAAATATTGATTGTTCACCTAAATTTATTCTACTTCACAGCTCTAGAGAAAGTATCTGCTTTAAACCACATGTAAGTGAGAAAGTGTAAGCAGAATGACTTCTCTTTTATTGGTGGCTCCAGTTTTCAATAGGTGGGGTTGAAAGCTAGAAAGGTGAATGAAGGGAATCTTTTGCTTGGAAACATCATCTCTTCAGAAACAATTTCACATAATGACATTTCCCTAACTTTTTACTTCCCAAAGACTTTTGTAAAATACTTGTTTGTATCTCTTGTGTATGGTGGCTCAAACAGCTTAAAGCCTAATTTGGTAACATCCAATGCTTTTTTGCTTTTTCAATGGAAATTTATCTCAGAACTAAATTTGATTGGATTTGAAGGAGATTCACCTGAAGATAATCCATAATTAACTGACTTTCATTTGTTCTGATCCAGTCTGATTAAAAAAGAAAAAACAAAACAAANTCAAAGTTATTGATATGCAGTAGCCCATAATGGCTGCTATTTGTGAAAGTCTGACTTCTCATTTCCTTTTGAATTAAAACACAGTAAGCATAAGAAGAGTCAAAAACCTGTTATTTTGGCAAATTGCTGTAAAGATGAGACACACTGTGTTTACAACAATGTATATTTTGTTCCTTTCCTTTTTTCAAAGCAAGTGAGCACATGAAAATACTCTGTGTTCAATATACGGACTAATTTTTTTAAAACTTTGAACATCTTATTTTAATAGGAATTTTTGGCAGCACTCTTTCAGACATTCTACTGAATTGCCATGAAATCCCCCAGAGCTGTTCTGTGGCATGCAGCCTTGCATTATAGAAAAGAATTGACTATGTTAAAATTGGAACAAAAGACTGCATTAATTTTCATAACTTTATAATGGTAATGTGGGAGATAATTTTATAATGCTGTAATACAAATTTGGAAATTTTAAGGAAAAAAATATTCAGCCCTATTAGATTATTATTTCATTATTTTAAAACTAAAATGGTGGTTTTTGCATGTACAACTGAAGGAGGCATACCTGTGGTGTTACACAAGATTCTTTCCTGAATTAATATTGAAACATGTTTTAGAATTCATTCAGAAGTTGTTGTTTTCATTGCATTACTACCAACTCCTGTCCCATTGTTTTGGGTTGATGGTTGGACTAGATGATCTCGGAGGTCTTTTCCAACCTTGATAATTCTATGATTCTATTTGAACTCCCATCTGTATTAGCAATACACATTTCTTTTCGCTCTTTCTTCTTTTCCCTCAGATGTGGCCTACCTGTTCATGTTGTTCTTGAACAGATGTAGGAATACCTACTCCACATGACTCCTAGAGAGAAAAGTATTTTGGAAGGTAACTGCAAAAATAGGAACTCAATGTATTTCATAGTTGTATTACTTGTGTTTCATGAACAGAGTATAGTGAACAACTCTAAGGGAGGTGATTCATAATGTATCAACTGAATTGTTGAGAACAGTGAATTCCCCAAAAATGTTCTGTTTGCACATCAACAGAGGGATTTCCAGATGCCTCAGAAAAACTGACATAACAAACAGAAGTTCTTGCTGCCTCCTCATGAGATAAGTGGTGGTCCAAGGATGGAACACTGGAAAGAAAAACTGGCTTTTCAATAATTGTATTCCTTATGACTACTCTAGTTTATATTAAGTCAAAACTGCCTCAAATATGGTGTTGAGAAATTGAACCTTAATGACTTAGGATACATGTTTTCTCTCTGGTAGAGTTCTTTTAAAAACCTGATATTTTCAGATAATCCTAACCAACTTATTGTTCTATCATTATGAATGTATGTTGTATGTACAACTATGTGATACCTCAATTTTTTTTAATTTCAAGGTTTGTTATTATTTAGTAAGGCACAGTTAGTGAATTATAGACTGTGCCTTAATGAAGTAAATACTGTGGGAAGAAAAGTCTGCATCCACTTTATAACTCTCTTTTGCTGGTTAATGCAATCAGATTCGTAGTTACACCCGTTCAGCTTTTTGTGTCTCTTCTCTAGGGTCTTTTAAGTGGATCGTTCTATAAATAAACCAGTCGGTCTATTTGATCTTGTAAATACTGTGGGGATTTAAAGTTTAAGGTCTTCTAGGGAAAAAAGCAATTCCTTCATTGATAGACAAACCCACACATGTGCAAGGTTGCTTGTTGCTTTTATGATGCTGGCTATTAGCAGTCTGTTTTGTAATTCTTCCATGTTTGAATGGAATCTGGAGTTTTTCAGGAGTCACTTAGCAACCATCTCAGCTTCTAATAAAACACCAATTGGACCTGATTCTTCTGCAGGATAGTATCTGAAGTAACCAGTCTCTGGAATATATTCTACAAATGTTACAGAGTTGAGAGAAGAAATCAGATCAATTTTTCCTTATGCAAGGATAACTTCCTTTGGAACCAAGATGTTCAATCCATATATCAAACATTAGATATACATGTGACACACAGATTGTGGTAAGATTGCATGCAAATTTCTGTATTTCAGTTCTCTCCTTCAGTATTGCTCTCATAATCAAATAAGAAGCTTTAAAGAGTAGGTAAAGTGTATGACTTACGTATGTGGTATTGAAGGCCTCTGAAACAATAGCAGCACAAGACATCAAGGTTGAAAAATGGCTTTGGGGTAAGATATTCATGATGTAAAGCTGTTTACATATTTTAAGTGAAAGTTATGTTAGGCAGACAGCAATTGACCAAGGTTAAGACATACAGAGTACAACTGGGTCACCTAAGCAGAGACATCTAATTTCAGTTTAGATGCTGTAAATTGTTGTCTGCTTTCCACCTGCCAGTCCAGAAGCATGGATTTCCCTTAAATGTTGTGTCACGTACAACAGCCCCATACAGTTGTGTAGAATCTCCTAGGTAGCACTATATTTAAGCAGCTGCATCCCACCTCAAGTCCTAATACGAACTTTTTCATAAGCAACATATGAGAAATATGGAAAGCAATATTTAATTTGCAGTGTGAAATCTTGAGTATCCATTTGTGCTTCTGAAAGCAATACCAAGTAGGGAGATTGGTTAGCCCTACACAGTCTTCCGTACCTCTTCCTTGAAACATTCTGACTGATTTGAGGACACTGTTGAGTAATAAATACTATTTGTATTTGGACCAGCTTGTAACCTTCATTGGCCAATTAACAAGTTTACATAAACACTTAATAGCCAGCAATCAGAAGTTTCCCTTGTATGTGAAAATGGTATCCATGATATGAAGCCAATTATAAATCTCAGGTTATTGTTTTGTCTTGTCTGTGATATCCTGTTCTATCAATCAACTCTTGCTTGTCAAAATTGCTGCTAGAATTGTGTGCCTAGTTCTGGTGCCCACATCACAGATGAACAAGTTTGTATTGTGACCCCTATCCTCCCATTTAAAGTTTCCCTTTTTAATATATTTGGGGATAGTTATCCTATTTGAATTGAACTATGCTTCTTGTTCATAGATTTATGGCTTTGTATGAAACTTGTTTGAAACATACACTGTTTGCTTGCAGAAGGCAAGCCAATGATGCACAGCTATAGAGATGTTAAGCTACCTGTTGGCTTGCCTTCTGCGCGATTTCTTTCTTGCTCTTGTTTTGGCTATACTATTCTCTTTTTTTTTTTTTAATTTTTAATGGAAATATTGAAAAGATAAAAATTATATATGGTCAGGAACCTAATGCTCATAACATCCTACAAGAAATAAGTCTCATACATACATTGTAATAACTTACTTGTATGAAGTATGTGTGGGAACATCACACAAGTTGAGCTTGATGTCCATGTAGCCCAACAGCCTATGTCTGATTGTTGCCAATAACAGGCATCTAAAACAGCAGATAAAAGCAGAGAAGCAGTTAAAGATCCTTCCTCAAATTACTTTTCCATCCTCTTAAAAGTATTAATTCATTTTCTGAAAATCTGTATTGCCATGGTATCTTTATATATTGCTATAGTGTGGTATAGCTGCTCCCATTTTTTATGTTCTGTTCTGCCTTTCATGGCTGTAGTTGCGGCCTTGGATGCAATTTGCTATTGTATTTGTGGGATAATGGTTTTATTTCATATTGCAGACCTTGTCCCATGCAGTTATTTTAAAAATTAAGAACAACACTCCACATAACTCTATTACGTGAACCATATCTAATCCATAGTTTCATAGAATTTAACTGGGAGTTGCCTTGACCTTGTGGTTAAAATAGGTCAGATGTCGTGTTACTTTTGAATAGAAGAGGTTTCACCAGCTATGACTACGTGATTTGGCTGCTACCTAAACAAGGAACAAAAACCATATTGGATACTTTTGACTTAGAATTTTCAACAGTAAATCAACAAACACTTCTGTCTGATGGTGAAGGAAAAACATGTTTAGGGTTATATTTTGAGCTTAAATTACTTTAAAGATTATTCCTGCTTTCTCTAAGTTTGACCATATATTTCTCCTTGTTCCTCTTCATCAGTTAGTTTTGTTTTCCTAGCACTTGATTTGTATCTGTAGTTGTCAGTGATCCCTTTTCCATCTTACAAAAGCTTTTTTAAAAAAGTCATCTTTTCCTCTTATGCTAAACAGGTTTTTAACTGTTATGAATGGCTGTGGGATTACCACTGTTTGGAAATCTGTGATGTTCTTAAAGAAATCTCAGCTGTCACTTAACACTGCTTGTTTGGGTTTTGTTGTGTACCAATAAAACAATTCTAACAATTCTCATCAAGCTATAATCAATTCTGCATTTTTTTTTTCTTTACCTCTGGTTAACAACTGTTTTAGTTTGTTAGGTGCAGTGCGTTCAAATTCAGAAGTTACCTATAATACCTAGAAATTCTGAAGGTGTCTGAATTTTAGGAGTACTGTTTTTTCATCAGATTATCAGATAAGAGAAAAGATAAAACAACAATTTGCCAGAGAGTTTGTTAACTGAATACCACAGCTCTTAATATCCTGCCCTCCTACCCCAGCCAGACTCGGTACTCCATGTTGCCATTAATACCTGTCAAGGCTTTTATCAAAGCTAAGTAAAATTTCTGAAGCTTTGAGTACTTCTTTTGTGTCTTGCCAGAGTTCTGCCTCTTCCTTGCTTCTTCCATGTTTGCTTCCATTACTATCCTGCTATCTTCCATAGCATCCTGCTATGCAGCCTGCTGTGAGAGACAAGACCTTCACATAATTTGGCTTCGTTCTGTCTATAAGAACAATTTTCAGACTTTGATTTGCTGCTGTAATCATACATTGCTTATAAATGGTTGAAGTCAGAGGTAGCTGCTTCTCCCAGACTCCAATTTAGCTTCTAATTTAGAAGCATTTCATGATGAATTAGTGCTGAATTACTCCCCCACATGTATTCCTCTCTCAAAAGGACAATTACCCACTTCATCAGTGTTGACTGAGTTGCGTACTTTCTTAGTTCTCTGTCCCACTCAGTTTGCATTACTGTTTTTTTTCTTCTTTCACTATGTGTTCTCTGTCTTTTTGACCACAACAGCTGGAGTCAAGGCAGATAGCTTATTTCATTTTGTAATGTACTTAAATACATGTGTAAAATTTGGTTTTGATGAACTTAATTATATTTTCATCTTTTAAAATTATTATTGTCCTTTCCCTAATGTAAAATAAACATTTTGATTTGGCAAACAGACAAAACAAAGCATGATTCAGACATTAGAGTCCTAATGAGCCAAAAGATCTAAGAAATACTATGAAATATGTTATTTCTGTATGGAAACTTGCTGAATTCTTGAAATTATTGAACTGAGAATGGTTGACACAACTCCTCATGGGGTTTTGAAATTATGCTGTTGGATAAGGTATGCATGAAGATTTTAATAAGGTTTTTTTTTTTTGAAAGATGTATCAGCATACAACATATGTACTATCAGGTGTTCACACTTGTTACTGCACATCAGGGTATAGGAGAGAACTTTTTGGCATACTTGGCAGATTCTTGGCTTACATAAACTTTGACATTACAGAAATTGTATTGTGAACCTTTCACTGTTGCAGAGCTGTGTGCCTGATCAGTTTCAGGAATTCATCTTTAGCATGTATTTATATATTAAGGGTACTGTGTACCCTGGTTCTTTGCCAAGAATCCCTTTAAGATTGCAATATTGAAGACTTATCCTTTTCCATTGTTAACTGTGATCCTTGCGTCACTGTATTGATTAATTTTTTTTTCAGTTGCTGTTTGTCAGTGAGCTGAAAACACTGGAGACCTAAAGGCTTTTGTTTATAACGGTCATTAGAACACAATGCTGTTGAAGTTACATTTAAGCATTCTCTTGCATTTACTCTCTCCTTTCTCTTGGCTGTAACCTTGTGGTTACATGGATTAAAGGAGAGTGTGCAAAACAGTGGAGCGACTTACTCCCATGAATGAAGCTTCTATTTAATTCCGAGTAGTGTTTTTTCTCCAAGTAGTCCCGTTAGTATACATCCAAACTTCAGGTAATGAGTTACAGAACACTATTATTACTAACAGGAGCCATGTGAAGCCACTTAATATTTTAAGACTCTGATATGGAGAAGGAATGGTGACTAAGGGATATGCTTTGCTTTTTTTCTCTGAAGACCTCTATCTGTTTGTCTGTCTATGAGTCTGTATCTGTTCAATAACAAATTGTAGCTATTTGGGTCCAGTTGGAGATGGAACCTGGGGTAGATGGTTCCATGGGGCAGGGGTTAGTTGCCTAAATATGATGCCATATATTTTACAAACAGAAACATGCATGTAAATGGAAGTATTTAAATGCACAGGAAATCTAATGGAATGAATACAAGTGGATTCATCTGAAATTTAAAAGTGAAGACAGTAAAAGAGTTTTGATAAAGAAAACAGGAAAGGTCTATGTGGCATAAGTAATGGAAACATCAATGGGTTCTCAGTCTGGACAGGAACTATGCATTTTGAGAGCAGAAAAGAGGTACTTTTGAATCTGTACTCAGTTTCACAGGAGAAACCCTTAGGGTCACAGGGACACTGGAAAAAATTATTTTGCATGGCTTATGCTAGTCCTAGCAAACATCCAAGCTGTGTGAATTTTTTATTTAATCCTATGCCAATACTAGCAATCAAAAAGAATTCTGAAAAACGGATGGTGATATCATGATATGGTTTTGAAGTTATTGCTAAATTCATTAGTTCATAATAACTGTCATCGTCTGTGGAAATACGATCTGTTTCCAGTGCATTAAAAACAAAATTCATGTGTAGTTCATAATGTAATTTTTCTTGCTACTTGCTGAAAATCAAGATGGCAATTTAAAAAAAAAAAAAAATCAAAACCACCCCCCCAAAAAAAAAACCAAAAAAACAAAAAAACCTCCTAAAAAAACCCCAACAAAAAAACAGCAAACAAAACCAACAAAAAATACTTGTGATTTTTTTCTTTAGCTTTTATGGTCTTCAGTTCCTCTCATTCTGGCTTTCCTATTTTTGTTCAAGTTTAAAAAAAATAATATACAGCTAGATCAGTAAGCACAACCATCACCTCCATTAATGAACTGGGATTCATTAGCCCTATTCTGAGAAGTTCTGGTCTCCCATATTTATCACTGTACTTTCTATGTACAGTCTATGAATAGAACTGTTGTGGTAGGTTTTAGTAATTGAGAAGGAGTGGAATCTTAAGTATGGAATGATCACTGCTGCAACATTGAACTCTCTTTTCATTGAGAAACTGCTGAAAAAAACACCAGCTGGTGACTGATATGGGTAAGGAGGACTCTTTAGTGATTTCACATTGCTTTGTCCTTATCCTTGAAAACTTAGTATCTTTCAGGACTTTCATAACGTGGCATGAGTAGGGTTTGACATGTGACTTTTTTCCTTTCAGTGAGTTTTTAAACTCAGGTTTTGCTGTATTTATTTTTCTTAGTTTTCGATTACGATTTGCTTTTTTTCTGGGAAGGTATAACCAGAGGAGCAGACATTGCCTTTTGGAAAGGCAAGTAGTGATGCCTTTGAAATGTGGTCCTTTAAATCCTGTGGCTATTATTGATTGAACAAGATATCCAAGATAGAGAAAAATAGAAATAACCCAGAAAGAGAGTCTTCCAGGAAACGTTGTGCCTGGCATATAATTCATCATGGCAGAGCTAAATTTGCATGCACTGTCAAAAACTGGGTCTGAATGATGAGCATTGAAGACCACTGCAGAGGGATGGAAGGACTGCTACTTGGCATAAATTATAGAAGTTACCTAAAGAATTAATTTCTTCCTGGTACACTTGTTTGAAATAGATGCAATAACTGCATGAGTAATTTGCTTTGTCAGTCAAAACATGCATGTTTTGTCCTTGTAGGAATTATGCAGCCAGATTCAGAGGATATTTGACCCAAGCTCTAAAATGCTGGAAACTTTCAGATATGACAGTAAGCTGAATTCACAAAAGAGAAGTTGGCTGGCAGAGAGGAGCTGAGCACGTGGAGTGTATGGCTGTTTCGTTTGGCAGTCATTTCAGTGATACTAAATACTTCCTAACCCTGTTGGTGGCTGTAACAATTCTGCAATAAGTGTTTTCTTGTTTGGTTGGGGTTTTTTTGCTCTTTTTTTTTTTTATATCGAAGAGGAAATATATAAATCTATGGTCTAATAATAATAGATGCATATTTTTTTAAGTAGTTTTCATAGAATCATCGAGTCATTAAGGTTGGAAAAGACGTCCGAGATCATCTTGTCCAACCATCAACCCAACACCACCTTGCCTACTAAGGGTCTGTTTCTATGAGGGATTCCTGCTGTTTTGTTCCTTTTGATTTGTTTTGTTCCTTTCAGGGTGAATGAGCTTGGGCCATATGTGGTCATAATTTCTTCTTTCCCTCTCAAGTGCTCTTGGAGGATTCTGTGGAAATAATAGACTGCAAATCTTGTAATATTTTGGCATCTTGATTCACATCTGCTTGATGGTGTATGTAGGAGAGCTGTTGCTTAAAGTTGCATCCTCATAATGGAGACGGAGTGGGAGTGGAGTGTTTAAGACTGTGTTGGATGACTTGTTTAGAATCATAGAATCATTTAGGTTGGAAAAGATCCTTAAGATCTTAGAGTTCAACCATGAAAGTATTACTCTCGCATTATTCTGATTCTTCTTTGGTAAAGCTGGAATAAAGCAGTTCTAAGTCAGGTTGCTGGAATTTTAAGTTTATGGTATATGCAAAGATAATGCCCTTAAACACAGTGTGAATGAGCAGCATCATGTTCATAAAGTTTTATTTTCTTTTGAATTTGCACAGTGCCATCCAAGTGGTTTATAAAGTGTCTTAGGTTAGAAAAAAAAAAGATGAATAAACAAGAATGAGTACTGAAAATGGGGAAAATTTCGGTAGCAATAAAGTGTTGAAGGTAGCATTGAACTGTCTAAGGCTAGAAAAAAGCTGACCTAAAGTAAGTAGGTCTTAGTAGAACAGGATCTTCCATGAGGTGTCTGATACATTGACATAAAAGAAATATGGCAGGGAAAAAAAGTTCTTCTTCATGTATTTAGCAAGCATGTATTTAGCAAGGATTTGTTTGACTACTGTGGCAGGAGCTGGGCATGATATATAGAAAGGAATTTTACAGTGGGCTCTGCATTGGTAGTGCCCTTAGCAATGTTAGTTTGACTCCTTGGAGTACAAGGATTGATACTGCTGATTTTTTTCAAAATCCTTTCTAATGAATATTTTCATCATGAGATGTGTGTCTAACTCTGCTAATGCTTTTGGCCTTAGTTCTTAGCAGCAAATATAGAAAACTTGTGATTTACTTTGGAATGTCTGTCTGTCAAGTATTTCTAATAATGTAACTTTTGTTTTTTAAACTTGACAGTCTCTAATTTTTCATATATTGTTCCTGAAATATGACAAGTAGACCCACAGAGAATATTTAAGGAATGGGAAGCAATGGTCTTTATTGATAATTTTAAGGCCAGAAAAAAATCAGTATTTAATTATTCTAACTTCCTGTGTTATGTAGGCCAAGTAATTTCACTACTAATCCCTGAAAAAATAATTCCTTAATACTCTGTCTGATTGACAGATATCAGGCTGATTCCTAGAATATGAACGTGTTATAGTCAGGCATTCAGAAATTACAAAATACTTAAAACTTTTGACCCGATGCCTGAACTGGTCCTTTTTTTGATATGCAGTATGATACAGGCTGTAACTGCATGTTCATGTCTACCTATTAAGTGAAAGGATTCTATGAGCTGGAGATGAGCTAGGCTTGTCTTTTGAAGGACTTTAAGTTGTTGTGTTTCAGTCATGTTTCAAAGTACAAAACAGGTACTGGATAAGGCACAGAACTGCAGGAAGTAAAAGGAGGGACTTCTGACGAAGGTAGTTGATACTTCAAGTCCTGTACTGAAATGTAGTCACCCGTTTCCATGTTTATTTTTAGGAAGTGCCCCACTTTTTGAATATTCAATCAAGCTTTTTAACTTGAAGGAAATAGTAATGTTCTGAGTGTAACTTAAAGAAGTTAAATGAAGTAAATGTTTTGCACAAAATCAGCTGTTAAATGTTGTATGAAACACAAGTTGGGCTTTGTCTGTGAAACTTAGAGAAAGGTTACATATCCCCAGAGTGAGTATACATGTAAGTAAGTTTAAATTCTTAAACCTGATGCTACTTTAAAATATAAGGCATGTTTTAATGACTAATCTGGCATGTTTTGCTGTAGAATAAACTGTTTTGCAGTTTCAATAAAGTTTCTTTTGTGCAACTTGTCATAGTGAATTACAAAATTAAAAATCCAGCTGAACATGGCCCTCAGTAAGCTGCTCTGGTTGGCCCTGCTTTGAAGCATGGGTGGAACTAGACAGTCATCAGAGGTTCCTGCCAACTTGAACTTTTCTTTCTCTGATCCTGTGAAATGCAGATTCTGATAGTTCTCTGAATGAACAGATGAAGCTATCAGCCATTATTTTGAAGTTTACATCTTGCACTAGGCTGTTGATGAACCCTTAAATGTCTTCTGTGTTTAGGCTTTTGGTAGTTTATGGGATGTGGTGTTTTGTGGGGTGTTTTTGGTTTTTTT
>VZTL01001925.1:0-18077 GCA_013400535.1 Scopus umbretta
GGGTTAAACCACAACAAGTAGATGGATCTTTTTTTTTCATTTTCAGGGGCACTTAGCTAGAGCTAGAGAAAAGCCAGTCTCTTCAAACATAAATGCCTACACTGAGTCAACGGCAGGTTAATTTGAACATGTAATTTATATTTCAGGTTCCCAATCTGAGTGATATGAATGTTTAAATAAGCAAATATAACCTATTCAGCAAAACCCCTTCTCTTTCTCCCAAATTGTAGCATTTCTTACATTTGATTTTTCAGTGTGAGTTCTACAGGCTGCTAAATCAAGACACCAAAATATCCTGTGAAGTTTACAGGTAATTAATAGATACTGTTTTCCAGTCAGACCCCTACAAAAACCACTGTTCTACTATTTGCTGTCCTCTGTGAAGGACAGAACTTTTTATTTAGGAAATGTGGATGGTTGTTTTTCTAAGAAAGCCCACAGAGGTAATTTATTTTTTTTAAATCATCAAATTATTTATTTTTGTCTGTTATTTGCTGCTGATTCAAAAACTCCAACAATATGCATATAAATGAAAGAACCAGCTATGATGGTATGTGCTTACTTTCATTTTTACTTTGAAGAATGACTACTATACTTAACTCTAATACAGCATGGAAGCCACTCCTGCAAGAATACTTGGAGCAATCATTTTCATCCACCTATAAACTGGATTTCATTGGCAACCTGTAACTACAGTGTATTGCTGTCGGGTTCACAGATACTAAAGATGTGGATATAGGTTTACAGTGCAGTAACTGTAAACTGGAGTGCTTCAGTATATGCTGTTCTTTTCTCTAGATATGTATTTCTCTCCTACCTTGGACAGGGTAATTTTATTCTCCCTGGATACTAAGTGCCATATTTTAGGTTAGAATCTATGTCTGTGAGGGAGGGATCAAGCACTTGCATTATTATACTCATATGCAGATTACTCCACCTTGACTTAGATAGAGTGAAATTAAATTAAAAGCTGCTTACCTATTAGCTCCTTCCTGACAGCAGATAGCAAAGAAGGACAGAAATAGCATTTTTTCTGAGTTCTATCTCATTACTTACCTGTCATGTGCAATAGGTCTGCTCAGGGTGTTTTATGATTTGCTGTTGTAGATAAGCAGCAGACCATCAGCATAACAGGAATAAGGAGGGAATTTTGATTCAGGCACTGAACCCTGAGTCAGATGCCTGCTGAAACAGCAGGTTTGCCAAGGGCTATGGGGAAGATTGCCAGACTCTGGTATATGTTAGAAAGAGCTATACACGCAATGACAACACCCTGGGAAGTGCTGGGTCACACAACACCTCCCCAGATTCTCTAGCAAGTAGTTCTAGCCAGCAGCACCACATCCTCTGAGATAAGATATCTCCCTGGCTTTTTGTCTGCTCCCAGGGTGTTGCTCATCTGCAGAGGAGGAGGAGAAAGATGATAAACCTTCAGTTTCTCTGACCACTGAGGCTGAGATACCTAGAAATTCTTTAGGCAAGTGGAAAGTTAGAAGGCTTTAGCTTCCCTTTTCACACCAAGCAGTCCCCAAAAGGTAGATGATAACCCCAATATTTTAAGCACTAGTGAGAGAATTAAGTTAAATATTTTCCCTCTGACTTCCCCAGGTGAATAGGGATTTGCAGATGCAAGAGCAGAGATAAGTAATGTATCCTGATGTATGGACTTAAAAAAACAGTAAAAATAACTTGGTAGGTAACAATACAGAACAAGTCTGAAAACTATACTGCTTACAAGAGAGAAGCAAAAGAGAACATAATTTAAAATATATATATATGAACATTCTGAAAGACATTTATTACACGCAGAATTATCTTTAGATGGAATGTTTTCAAATTTTGAGTGTCCTCTGAGAGTGTCTGTGTTACCAGAATGAAAAAGTAAAATACATTCATTTCCCATTCACATCTTTGTTCTTTATTCCAGAAGAAACTCTCCACCATTTAGACGTGAAAATTCACAAGGTGTTGCACAGAAGCTAAGAAATGTAGAAATAAAAATAGTTGCAGTGATGCAACCCTAAACCTCTACAAAGTGCTAATATCATCCCAGGACCAAATTCAGATGAGGCATTGTAATTGAATGTGACTATTTCTATGGTCACAAACCACAGTGCTTCAAGAGCATCTTTTTATTATTATTATGTTACTATAAACCATTTAACGTGCATTAAAGACTTCCCTTAGTCATGGACACTTACTTTAGTATTTAACTGCTTGGACTGAAAAATGAGAAAACCCTATGCACATGATAGATTTGGTTCATTTATGGGTTTCCTCATCTCATAGAAGACATGATTTCAGGTGAGTTTAGCAAAAGTCACTGAAAGACTATTTTTATTTGCACTTAATAAGCATTTCTATTTCAATCCACTGTTTGCCTAATCTCCCTGCTCTATACTGTGCCATGGCAGAGCTGCTATTGTAGATAAGAAAATGCTTGGCATAAACATGCACAGTAATATGAACAGGAACCACGGGTACCAAAGCCTCCCACTAGCATTTTTCCAAGTGTCAGATGTCTATGGTTACCTTTTAGGTACCTCTGTCTCTCCTGACAGCACCTGTTCAGCCAGCAAGTCACTGCCTGACAATTTATTAGTGGTTCAAACTACATGAACCTGACTAAGTGCATGCTGGTCTCAAGTGTGTGGACTGAAGTGTCAGAAGCTATGCTTAAACAAGTACATATTATTAATGAAGCTGCGTGGTACTGGCTTGTGCAATGTATACCATTAAGGAGACGTACAGGAAGGGTAAGGCAAGGAGGGGACAGGCTCCTGGTTCATACTATTTTATTCAGAGGCAAAATTTTCATGGCACACCTCCCCAGGGAAGCTTTGCAATGTGGTTCAGATTATGTTGCAGCATTTGGCTTGAAGTATCCCAAAACACTCTGTTGCTGTGTGAATATGTTTTGTCTGACCCGCTAGAAGAGTTGTGGGAGGAAAACCATGCCAAACACCAAATCTTTTCCAGGCATTTCTCTGCATATCCTGATGTCACACACAACAACAAAAAACAAATCTCAGTTTTGCAACAATAATGGATTAAAAGGGCCAGTCTCTCTTAGTATTTGCAATTAAGGTTGAGTAAAACATTTTCTTCTCTTACAAGATCACAAACATTTGGCTTGAAACATGCCATCCTTTCCTTCAGCCACAATGGGTTATCATTTTTTCTCTTTTTAATCTCTTCCATTGAGTGCAAAGTCACCTGTGTAGGATTCATTATGGCAATTCCAAACCAGATGAGGCTGTAATACAAATAAAAGTGCATTCCGTGTATCCTAATTGTCAGCCTTAATACCTGTATTAACCAGTACTAGAGAAGTGGGATTCATAACATATTCACCAGAGGACCTCTTTCCCTGATAAAGCTAGGTTTAATGTCTTTTAATATTTTGTAGGTGGACTTGCAAAGAGCTGGCATTTTGCAGCTTGTTATTAGGGTTTGGCACTAAGGAAATGTTTCTATTTGACCTTTCTAAAATCTACATTTAACCAGTACAATAATTAATTAATGTTCATTGTATTTGTGTTTCTGTGGGGTTATTTGAACTGCTATTATGCTGATTGGTTGGTGTGTTTATACATATAGGTTGCCAGGGAAACCTAGAGCACTCTTTTTTGAAGAAAATAATTCAAATGAATTGTGCCAATCATAATTTTAAAATAGTTTTACAAGTGATCAGTTACATAATTATGATAAGAGAATATAGCCTTTAATATTTATTATTAAGTTCCTAACATTTACTTCATGTAAAAATAACCAGAACAAGTCTCCTCCCACATGACACACTTGGAGGACCACAGCTGTAGTAGTTCAAATATGTTAATCATAAAAGCATGTGTTTTATGAAGTTTTTTTCTAATGTCACAACACTGAGTACAATACTTCCATGGATGATCATATTACTGATTTACAAACCTGACCTTTATAAATTAAAAGCAAAAAAACCAAAGCTCCATTTTAGGGCGGTGTCTGGGACATATTTCAGAAAAGTGGTTAGGCCTTTGCCTTGGACCCGGACGATGCTTATGTGCTTGCATCAAAACTGTGATCCTGAAACCCCAGCTGAAAGTTCAAATTACTCTTCCCCCCCTTCCCTTCTGCTCTGCCTGTGGCGGGCTGACCCCAGCTGGCAGCGAAGCCCCATGGCGCTGCCCATGCCCTCCACCCTGCGGGATGGGGGAGAGATGGAAGAATGAAAGTGAGAAAACTTGTGGGTTGAGATAAAGACAGTTTAGTAAGCAAAGGAAAGACAAAGAAAAAAATCAGAACAAAACAAGTGATGTGAAGGCAATCACTGAGCAGTGGCTACCTCCAAAAAAACCCCTCCCTTGGTGTTTATTGCTGAGTATGATGTCATATGGTATGGACTACCCCTTGGGTCAGATGAGGTCAGCTGTCCCAGCTGTGTCCCCTCCCAATCTCTTGTCTACCCCTCACCTGCTCACTGGGAAGGCAGAACAGGAAAAGAGAAAGCCTTGATGCTGTGCAAGCACTGCTCAGCAACAGCCAAAACACGGGTGTGTTATCAACGCTGCTCTAGCCACAAATCCAAAGCACAGCACCATACAGGCTGCTCTGAAGAAAATTTACTCCATCCTAGCCAAAGCCAGTGCAGCACACTACAAATCATCTCATGTACATAGAAAGCCAACTCTGTGCCTCTCTAAAGCTACCTCAAAAGAGCTTAAAAGCTGAGCATGTACCACAGGCAAGTCAGGGTATGGAGGCTCCGTCTCAGCCTATTAAAGGCCCTGAACAGCCTTGCTTGGATATGCACTCCCCATCTGCACCTCCCATCCATTGGCAGCATCAGTCCCAAAGCCACCTCTGATTGCTACCCCACAGGAGAGATGGTGGGAGCAGTGAAACTCTCCCACTGCCCTAGTGCACATAGTTACGGTGTTTGGGAAAAGGAAGATTTGGGGTCACATCCTTGGGGGATCCAAGCCCCCTTTCTGGAAAGTACCTGCAGAACAAGGACTGCAGGGTATTTTGGCGAGAAGCAGTCATCACTTGCCCAACCACCACGCAGAAAAATCACTCCTCCTTTGTCATATGCAGCAGAGCAGGCTGCAGATGAAGAGCCAAGAAGTGTACATGCTCAGCTGGGGTGCAGGAGCCCATGCCAGGTTCCTGTACCTGTGTTTTCAGTGGAGAGCAAATATAAGCAGAACACAGTAATGATCAAGGTACTAAGCAACATACCTCCTCTAATCACTACATTATGTCATACAAAACATGGTGGATAGCCATCCTTCACTTTTCCTTGGAAGAAAGTGTCTGCCTTATGCTCCCAGCTGCATACTGCAAGTTCAGGGATGCACCTCCTCCACAGCCTGAGCAACCACTGAGGCTGTGGTTTCAGGCAGCTGCTCTTCACTAGCTCATGGCAGCTCTTTTCAGCAAGCTTGAGATTTTGGACTCTGCTTTGAGACACCTAACTCTACAGGCACCAGCCAAAGAAGTTCAGTCTGAGATCTGCAAAAGACCTAGTTCCCTCCAGAGCAGCACCTGAAGGCCAGGATATGTCTAGGCACCCAAAACGGCAAGGTAGACCTGCACTCAGGCAAAATCCGAGCTTATCTGCAATAGTGGGATAGACCAATCAAGCCAGGTTCATGATCTCTCTTATTTGCCTGTATCACTTCCAAAAGTTAACTCTCTGCTATGCACTCTCTCAGGGTTTTTTGACAATGTTATCTGTTATTAGGTTTAAACATTACCTCTTCCCTACTGACTTCAGTTTTGCTTAATCAGAGCAACAACAGAGGTGGCTAAGCCTCCCCCCAACCCAAACCCTACTATTAAGTAACGGCATCTATAGAGACATAGCTTACCAGGAAACGAACAGTACAATGCACTTTCAAACCACCATGTAACAGAATGACCTTGTGATTGCAAAGTCGCCCAAAATCCAACCATATTGCCACACGCAGTTCACATACCACCTTCAGCCACCATTTCAGGAAACAAGCTGGTTTCTGAATGATAGCATCCCTTAATAATCACCCTGGTAAACATTTATTCAGAAAATAGCTTTAAACCATGGATTGGTATAGTCAGACTGATAAATAGCAGGATCCTTTTGTTGTATTAAGTAGTCCATAAAATATAATACTGACCTCTTTCAATAGCAGTAATGATGGAAAGGTTGTTTTCTCTCTCCGTGGGCCTGACAGGTGCCTGGATTTTCAAAGGAGGGAATGATCCCCTTCAGATGTCTACAGTCAGCACAGAGTTGCATGCTCCCTGTTTTGTTCCTTCCCTTCTAGCAAAACATTTTTTACCTTCAGCTTGTTGTTTTGACCCCCATTTGTTAGTTGCATCCACCTGTTTTCTCTTGTTTTACACATCCTTTGGACTGGGACTGACTTTATGATTGCAAATTGTCTGGCACAGTGAGGATCTCTTCTATGATAGGAGCTCTCAAAGATTTCCACAAAACCAAATAAATATGCAAATAACTGCAAAAATAAGTAACTCCAAAACCAGATAACTGCAATAATGTTTAACCATTAGGGAATTCTTCTGAATATTTTGGGCCAAATTATGCCATTTACAATCTCTCATGAAGAAGGATTTGTAAGTACAGCAGGGCCTTTGGAAAGCAGTCAGACAGTATTGAACTGTTTCATGTAAAGCATTGCAGTCAGAGGAGAGCTATTTAATATGATAGCTACTTTTGTTGTTGTTCTTCTGTTGAAACAGAAGAAAAGAGAGAGAATAAAGACAAGACAAAATGGACCTTTCTCTCTTTTAACCATCTGTAGTTCAGCTATTGACTTAGCCACCTTTTATTCCTGGCAAGTAAAATTTACCCTAGTAATAATCCCTTAAATGCTGTCAAGTAAATAAACTTTCAAATGGAGTAAATGTCTTACAATTTACCTAATAATTTCATGACTCTTGGAAAGTTTAAGATTTTTGAAACCGAAACTTTTATACATCCAATTCACCATAAATTCACCATAAATGGATCATAATTCATCACAACAGAACCCATCAAGAGGAATTCAGTTGACATTAATGTAAATGTCATCCGTATTTCTGTAAGTGCTCCATTACAATTTGTCTGTAGTTAAGTATTAGTCAATCATCACTTAAAATGAAACCTACCCTCGATTTTTCTCCCCAGTATATCTTCCGGCCATACATAATGTAACTTGAACCTTGAGCTGAATGGATAGTACTGCTCTGTCTGTGCCACTAAACTGCACTATCACAGACACACAATTTAGGGGTTTGTATCTGGTCAGTCTGGAATGGGTATCATAAATAGAAAAAGTTATAGAACATAACCAGTTAAATGAAATTGTACATTCCCCTTAAGTTAAAAGAGGTGAAAATGTCTTAAATTGCATAGACAAAATACCACCTTTTTGCAGGAGGGAGCAATGTTGCTGTAGCATTGACCAGAGAATGAAGAAAATCCTGTGAAGGAAAAATACTTTGGCTCTATAATTAGACACAGGGATTTTAAAAATGGAATAGCTGTATTTTAAAGCAAAAATGGTGAAAAAGACTTTTTGTAATCTTTTTAGGAAAGGACAGGATTTTATTAACATAGATTACCCAAAAGGTGCCAAATGTCCTCACAATCTGAACCCATTATAAGTTTCTGACAAATCCTGTACTTCTAAGCCATGTATGCTACTAGTTACCAGTAACATGTATGTAGTTCTGAAGGACTCATGCAGGTAGCCAGCAAAAGAGGCATTCAGCCTCAGGGTTGCATCTCACACGCAGACAAACAACAGACTAAACAGACTAAAATAGCTCCTTGCTGTAGGCAAGGGAGAACTGCAGAAGGTTGCTCTTCAGGTGCATGTTGGGAAATTCACCATCAGAAGGATCAGGGAAGAATGCAGTAAATCCAAACACACAAAAATTAATTGACTGTATGTATAATATTCATATGCAATAGACTTTTCCATTTGTAATACACACTGCCTTAGGGGGAATTGGGGGAAGCATTTTGCAAAGAATAAAATTTTTCTTTTAAAGGACAAAAAAAGTATACATAAATGATAAAGAGCAGACAAATGACAGAAATCAGTTACTTGTTTGTATTCCCAATGTTCCAGAGAGATAACTCAGCAATATAGATTTAACCATTTAACCAAAATTCTCCATAGTTATAGCAACTGTTCAAGTATACCTCTCGTGCTAACTCCACAGATGAAAATAAAATCATATTTTCTCATTCTTCTAAAATTTTCATATTTGCATAGGTGCCCTTTAGTATTTCCACACTGACAGTTAGAAAAATTACCTATGTGCACATTCAAAGAGTGATTAAAGGTGGGGTTTTGTTGTTTGTTTTTGTTTTGTGGTTTTTTTTAATACGGGTTTGGGGGCATGTTTCTAAAGAAAAATTGAAACTTGATTTTGCAATGCTGATTATAGGATTTATGAATTTAAAGAGATTTGGGCAGGACTATGTCCAAGTGACATTGGTCAAGAGAGTATGACCAACTTTACAATCTGTAGGAATTATTTGGTGAGATAATCCTAACTCTTTTGCTGCAAACACTGAAGTCTCTGGTAGTAAAGTGCAAAAGTTGAAATCACCTCAGTGTTTGTTTCAAGGATTTACAGATTGGTATTATTTTACATGAGTAAAATAGGGAGCTCTGTTTCTAAGTGGGGCTCAAGAGCAACCAGAAGTAGAGAGGCCAAGAGAACTGATCTCTGTTGCTTTGATAGCTACACTGCTGATGTTCAGCAAGTATTTTCCTAGCAAGAGAGATCTTGGATAGGTGCCGCTGGGTTTTAATCCCTATTTAATCCGTATTCAGTCGTACAAGTACAACTACTCTAAAGAAACCAAAAGCCTGGATGCAGGAATTCAGTTTCCAGCTTTTCATTCTCTCATCTGGAAACCGGTGCTCTTTTTTCCAAATAGTTGAAAACAACAGGAAAATCAGCAAAATATTCAGAGAATGGAAATGTATGAGGTGGAGAAGAAGGGAATCATTTATGTATATGCGTTTCCCAGATTTGAAATTTGTTTTTCAACTCTGCTCGCACTCACATTTCTTCCCAAATTACTGCTGCTTGCTAACAGTAAACTTTCTTCAATTCTGTCAGAGCTAACAGGAAAACAATAGTACCTCGCCCAGCAGATTCAAACCGCAGGAATACAACTTTGCCAAAAAATAAGTAAGTACATAAATTACTTTTTAAAGCACTGATAAGTAAAATCAATAAAATTTTTATTATTGATGTGTCCATGCTCTAAGCAGCAGACAGCAAAACACCAGATGGCTCTAGTGTGGTTTACTAGTGTGGTTTACAGCCTGCTCGCTGCACAGGAAACCACTCAGTTTGACTCTGTTCAAAAGCTGCTACTAACCTAAATTATCTTGTAATTCTAAGAGTGGGGCTGTTGAAACTCAAAGATTTGTGTTGGTATTTCACAAACTTTGGATAATTCCAAGGGTGAATGCTTAGATACTAGATAAAATAAGTGTGCATTAATGCAGTCCTAACGTGATCCCTGGCCACATCTTCATTGCAAAATATTTCCTGTTGTTGTTTCTGAATACTAAGTACTATTACTACAATGATCCATAAATGTTGCTGGACAGGCTCATACAGAGCTAAGGTCGGGTGGGTGAAGAGGGTGATGATGAGAGAATCGTCATCCAGGACACTAGAGTAAGGTCAAGATCCATTTATGTGTTTCTTCCACACTCAATATAACTCATATATTCCCTGTGGCAGAGTAATAGCAGGATGGAAGAGTACCACATCAGGACTAGGGGAAATTGTTATACCTATTCTGCTGGCTGGCAGAATGGGAAGGGAGCCATGTGCAGTGCCACAGCTGCATGCTAAAAGAGAGGTTTATCTCCTACGTCCCTAAGCAAATTCATCCCTTGAACAATATAAAGAATATGCTAAAGCATCAATAAGGCTGTTACAATATTTATGTCTAAAATGAATGTTTGCAAAATGAGTAGAGGTCTCTGTAGCTGTACCAAACTTGGAGCTGTAAGTGAACAAAAATGTAAGGTTTGACGCAAGATTCTTGAATTTCCAAATCTGCCAATCATTTTTCAAATTTAATTATTATCCTTGCAGCTTTCACTCATTCTGTTAAGCTAGGCTCTTTGAGAAGTTTCACAGAACAATGGAAATTTCTAATATTAAGTGGATTGTTTTTTTCTTTTTCTATGTCTTTAGATCTTGCCCAATCGCATGTGCAGCAATGAATCTGGATATACATCCAAAAGGTAAAAGTCCTTCAGTACTGACAAAAGAAGTACTATAGCATTTCTTTTTACAATACTTATTACTAAGTCAGTGATAGTTTGTAACATGCAAGGTGTAAAGGATCAGAACATTGTAAGATCACAAACATTAAAATTAATTGCAAGAAAAAGGGAAAAGAAATGGATATCCAGTAGTTGGAAATTGGATACCCACTAATGAAGAAAGCAAAAAGATATTTACTTCCAGATGCCCCCAAAAAATGTTAGCTTCGTGATGTTATACACTTGAAAAAGCCATCAATAAACCATCCTCTTGTTGGAGACTGAAAACATTATATTCACCGCCCATGAAGTACTCCCCTCTTTTTGCTGTTTGCTGTTCCAAAACAAAGGGATAATGACACAGGATCTCTAAATCCGATTCCATAACAGATTATGGTCACTAGTAAGCATGTGTTTAAATCACACTGACTGAACACATAAAACACAGGTCATACTTAAGTCAGTGGAAAATGATACTGTATTTCACAACTGTAGCTAAGAGATATTTGATGTAAGACATATAAAATTATCTAATTAAATAGGGGCACACCTAGCCAGATAAATTTATTTGGTATACCACATGTTTATTGTGTTATATGAAGTTTGCTTAAAAGCATGCAGTATCAGTATCATATAGAACATTTAGATTTAGGGTTTGGAAAAAGCAGTCCTGGAAAAATAAAATGCAGCAGTCTATCGTCTTCTTGCAAGTCTTTTATTCTCTATGGATAGCTGGCCATATCACAAAAGCTCACCATAACTGGCATCTATTCACATGCTTTTTTCAGTCTCTGAAGCGAAGCCTGCCTAGTATTTTCCTTGGTCTTGGGATTAAACCTATGCAATTCAGGAAGTTTCTACTTGTTTTGCATAACCCCTCTAGAGGCTAGAGGAAGATGCCAATATACTTAACAGGACAAATTTTTACAGCATAATTTTGGACCAGACAGAAAAAAAGTGACTCTGAAAACTGCTGTGCAGGTTCTTCCTTGCAGCAGTTCCAGACTCATTTTTTTTCTATTGAAGTGGTTAGAAGATACCCTGTCTGGATCACAAGGTTTATTAAAATATAACCCATAACACTTTATGGCTTTCTGTCACTGGCTGAAACACCACAATGGCTGAAAAACCACCATGTGTTCACAGACTCACAGAAGTCAGTGGGAACAGATTTACCTTCTGCTTTCTCATTTAAAGAAGGGCTATGGTTCTGACATTGGGTTTTCATGTACAAATTGATAACCTGTCACCCTTTTGAACAGACTTTTTTTATGTCATTATGAAAAACAGACAAGGTTGCCACAAAATCCACACAATTTTATTCCCTTGCAAATTAAAGAGAAAATAATTTCTTTCCTTTTGTCCTTTGACATCAGGCATTCTTTGTCAACTGGCAGAAACACACCCACACATATGCCATAGAAATATAACACCTTACTATTGTTATAACAGATATACTCCATTTATTGATTTCACAGAGGATGTAGCAAAGCAACAAAAATTTTTCAGACTGAATAAAATATGATCAGTCCCTATAGCTTGAGAAGATTCTGACTCCTGACAGTTGTAGGTCTTTAGCTTGCAGTGAAAAAATATTGATGTCAGAAGGCCCAGCTGATTGCAAATACCTGGCACAAAAATTCTGTCCTCTTTTATCCCTGTACAACAGCCAGTGCACCAGAAGCCAGGAAATTGGATGTTCCAGGGTGATATATATAATAAATAGCAGAAATAGTCTCCCCCCAAGCAGTAAGCCTCTTTGACAGTCTTCCACCACCCACATGGTGCACAGCACTTCTTATTCTGAAGGCCCAATATGTTCAGTGTAGCTGACAGAATGAAATTTTCATCTTCTCTACCAAAAATGCCATCCTTAAGTAACAGGAGGAGCAGTTTCTTGCTGGTTTGCACTCCTCAGCTAGCACAGAGCAAATATTTGGGCATTCACCTTACATAAAGGGAATGCTCGCAGAAGATCAGCAACGCTGCCTCTCCCTTCACTCACACTGTGCAAAGGAGATGGGCTGGAGTTCCTCCAAACTCTGGTGATCCCTGCATAACAGAATAGATTATAAACTAACCTGGACATCAAATTGTAAACTGATGTTGGATAGCAATAAATCACCCCAATGGCTTGTGTCAAACAGTCCCCTTTTAGCATTAAGCCGTGAAATGCATGGCTAATAGCTTCGATGTTTACCACTGTTATTCATTTCTTATTGTTGAGGATAAAATAACCATTTTTTATTAATAGCAGTAAAAGGCTACAAATTAAGACACTGACTACCTTTTTTCATTATTATATTGGTACCACCTAATTATCCTCATCTGCATCAGTTTTCCTCAGCAATGTCATTGATTTAACTGGGCATACTTCTGATTTGCATCAGCATAACTAAACAGAAAATCAGACAACTAGTTTACATGAATAACTCTTCCTCCCCACCATGAATGATCCTCTAAGCAGAGCTAAAAGTACTACATATATTGAATAAATGAACATTCAATGCCATCTGCTGGGGTATACAAAACTCTGCAATATCAGGCTCATGCAGTAGTCAGACCTTAAAAGCACAATAGTGACAAATGTAAAGACGCTGTTTAGGTAAAGACTGGCCTCTGTCAAAATACATCTGGAAGGGAGGGTTGTGGGGTGCTGCTCATCCTTCACATACTTGCACAGGGTACACCACCTGGGCGAGAAGTGGGTCTGATTTTAAGTTTTTCCTTGGCATAAAAGGGTTTCAGTCTACAATTCTCCCTTCCTCCTAAGTATTAGAGCATGTTGTAATTATATGTTATAGATTAGGCTTAACAGAAGGACTTTCATGCTCTGCTTTTGTAAGCTATTAATAGCATCAGGCTATTATGTAGCCACAGATGCAAGATTTGTGAGGCTACAGGCAGCCTAAGCAAGGATTGTTTCAACAGTCCAGAACAAGAGCATGTGCTGGGCAAGGACATACCATGGCTGTTTCACATCAAACAGTCACTGGATTAAATGAGTAAATCAGGTTAAGGGCAGGACTTGGGAGTCTCTTCTCAAGTGAACTCTTTGGTCCTGTAACTCATGCTCTCCTGGCTATACCATGAGGTAACTTCCATGGGCAGACAGCCATACCTAGAAAGGTTTATAGCCTGGTAGCTGGAGTGTTCTCAGTTTTGGGAAATGTGGTTTTGGAGCTTCTCAAGCTGAAACCAGGACTCCAGTTTCCTGGGCAAGTGTTGTGCTACTACAGAAAAGATCAGCATGACTCATTTTCCAGTTCAGTCTTGAAATCAGGAGGTCAGATTTGCTTCTGCCACTAAAGGAACAAGATATGTTTCTATTCAGAAGAGGGATTTCCAGACCAGGATCCCCAAGCTCCCTGGGGTGAGCCCTCACAGTTCTGCACCAAGCAGCAAAACTCAGAAGAGAGAGAGGAGTTCAGGCACATCCTTCTCTGGGTATTTCCTGTGGGTGGGCTTAGACATGCTTGTAGTTGTGAATCCCACTTCCACACAGCTACTTCCTCATACATTGCATAGGTCAACAAACTCATGGGTGGATTTGCTTCATCTCTTTTGTTTCAGCAGCTGTAAAATACTGTGGAATTGGAAGATTTTTATTCCTTTATATAAAGTTATTAGTTATTGTATCATTTTCTACAGAATTACACCTGTTGACATTTTTTCTCCATTTCATACAGAAAACAGAAGAACTATTCCTGCTAATACCTATTATTTTGTAAGTATCACAATTTTACTTTTCTTCCACTTCCTGATGTGTATTAGTATCATCTTGGCTATAACAGAAAATGTAATCCTTGCTGTTTGTTAATGTAAAACAAAACATGAGAATTTTGAAGTATATATGAGAACTTTTACTTTGTTTTAATGGGAACTCGATTAGAGAAGTGACTCACTTACTAGTCAATTCTCCACTTATGTTCTGAATCTAAAATAAACCTTTATCATAAGATCATGTGAAAATAACAGGAGTCAAGCTGAACAAGTATATAAGTCATAAACCTCAAGGTTTAATATGTAACCAATGCAAATGAAAGCTGAAAAGCTAACAGTACACATTTCAGTGTCTTCCCATTTGATTCTGAAAGCTGGTTTTGAGTTTCAATTCAGGTGTATGAGAAAAGACTGCAAATACCTTACAAGTCAGAAAAAAATGAAAAGAAAGCACAGGTCTATTGCTTAATAAGCAAGTTGAACGAGTACAGGATGACTAAAGAAGGTTGATGCAATCAATACTTTGGCTGCTTCAGGTTTCATAGAAAGGTTAATTACAATCAGATGTTACATGGCATTAATACCAACTAGAAGGCAGTAACAGTGCAGAGCAGAATGGGGAAAGAACAGCCAGGAGAATATTTACTTATGCTAAAGCACTTAAGGAAGTATTTGAAGCAGTTTCTGAGACATTCATTGATTATCTTTGGGAACTCTCCAAGGAGTCCTGAGTTCCTAAAGCAATGGAAAAGAACAATGGTAACCTCAATTTCTTACAAGAGAGTAAATCCTGAGGGTTCATTGGATACCTGGAGACACTATTAAACAAAGTCAATCTGAAAGCATCTTTTGGAAATAGTAAGTCTGATTATGTAAAAAATTGCTAATGTGAACATGAAGAACATCTCATCACCTCCTCAAACCAAAGTAATTTCCTTCTCGGCAGAAATACAACCATAAAGGGGAGTCAGAAAATAGTAGAAGTGATATATCTTGATTTTTGTTAGGTCTTTGACATTTCCCAGAAGACAGTCTCACAAGTAGAAACCTTGAAACCTGGTCCAGATGAAAATGTGTGAAGTGTTTGCACAATTGATTGAAAAGATATCCACCCTCAGCCTAGTTGACAGTAGTCTGCAACTGAACTGGAAAGAGTTATGCAGCAGAAGAGCCTGCAAACCCAGGTATCCTGTCTAGGTGTTTGTCTAGGGTGTGGTGGTATTTTTTCTGTACTGTTATAAAAAGGCAAACCTCACCCTGAAATGTACTGTCAAGAACACTTCTTGGAGGTCTGCTTGATCTTGTAATAAAGATGTGCACAACCTGGAGAGTTCACAGGAAAGTAACACTGGGGATATGAGGTTCCAAAACTTTTAAGTTGATGGACAACTTGGGAAAGCTTTAAAGAATTGTACTTGCTTAGTGAGAAGACTAAAAAGAAATATAATTATAGGCATTAAGCATAATAAATGTTGAAATAAACTGGATAGTAATCAATTTTTTTAGTGTCCCTGGAGGTGAAAACAAATTGATTTAATTTGTAGCACTCAAAAGAAAAAGCATGAACTGACAGGACAGTTAACTAGTGGAAGAAGAGACCTCAGGAACCTATTGATTCCCTTACTTGTGAGTTCAAGAAGAGATTAAAACAAGCATCAGGGAAGATCCAAGTGTGTGGATGCACCTATGCTGTCTCTGGTAGCAAAATGTGACTTAACAAAGACACTGGCTTCCCTCAGTTGAGTTGACTCGGCACTAATCTCAGCTCTCCGCTGTTTTTGCATGTCTCCTCCTGAAGGAGGCCAGCAGTTACGTTACAGCATGTAAACAGTGAGTATGAAGGGTGGAGCAGGACTCCAGAAAATAATCTTGAACAAACCTAGTACAAGTGTATAGACACATTGAGAGACATCCTGAGTCACTCTCAGAACCACATGTCTGTGTACTCCACTGTTCAATACGTACTTGCTATCGCGTTCACTTGGACTGCACATTTGCTAGCACAAATTCTCAAAAACAGTGCATGTTTTTGTTTTAAAGGGTGACATTTGTGATGAGCTAGTTAATATATTCTTGCAAGTAACATATGTAAACAGTCAGTACAATACAAATAACACATGGATAATATTAGAATGAAAGGCACAGTTTCAAATGTCTGCACTGATCATAAAATTAAACACTCTCATTATATTTTCAGGAGTGGTGACAGGCCAAATTCAGAGAGAGACTTAAACTGTCTCCCGAATGGCTATTTTATGAATCTAAATCAAAACTTTAGATCCTCAAAACCCTTGCTCAACTACTTTCCAACCCTTTAATTTCCATCAGAAGATTTCCTGTGCACCAAAATGTCTGGTTCTAGTAATCAAACATTTCCAAATCTGAAATTAAACTTGAACTTAAATGTATTTGTATTATCTGTGTATCTCTTCTTCTATCCAGAACAAAGATTTGACAATGAAGGGCACAAGTGACTTACAATCTTCATCCAAGTTATCTGAGGAGGAAGAATGTGATTATGAGACTGTAAGTTCTTCCACTCTGGAGGCCATCCATGCTCTGAGAATCCTTCCTGCCAAACCTCTACAAGAATCCGTATATGCAGGTAACTTGTGCTGTCTGCAGAAAGTGAGCCAAACCTAGAGGTAAATAGGAACAGTACAGACTTGGGGTTTTCAGTCTGAATACTTTTTAAAATGAAATGGTTCAACTGAAAAATAAAACACTGGTGGGCAGGAACAAGAGAGGAGCTTTGTCTGCATCTTCATATTCAACAGTTACCCTTATTACCACTAGATTATGTTAAACCAATAATTACATACTGCTTTTGTAATTTTAATATTACCTTCATGGGAGAAATTCTATGATCCCATTCCACCTGGAGTGTGCAAAAAACCAACTGATTGAACCCACCCATGGTTTCAGAAAAGCCCACTGCTATTTAAACCTAGGAACCTTTAAGATAGAAAACATATTAAGGAACACATGAAACTTTACTCCAGATGCTAATTTGCAAATGAAGAAATGTAGTATTTGTTTTAAAGGCATTCTCTGCCATTTTCAATAGTAGTAATAAGCAATTACTTTGAGTGTATTTCTCAGGCATTCTTAATCTTGAAAGGCAGCTGCAGTAATCAAGTTTTGGTTTACTTAAAATATTCTAAGTCACATTTAATGCCCAAACATACATAAACATTTAATAACCCATTTATGGAAGAGAAATATCATCCTAGCTATCAGTTGTTCAAAGCTATTACAAACATTCTGTGGAAGTTTTAAATCGTTTAAAAAATGAGGGGGAAATCCTAGACAAGAAAGAATGGAAACCAGAAACCAAAAATATCTGAAAAGGCTCAATGTATGTATGAAAGCTTGCTCCAGTTCACATCAAAGTCAGCAGGGATTTTTCTACTGATTCCTGTGGGAGTTAGTTTGATGTCTAAACAGATGACTTTTAACATGAGTAAATTTATCAGCAGATCACAATCAGTCTGAATATCCTATATTATGTTCCAAAGACTCATTTGTGCTTTTTATTTGTAAATCTGAAGTAAAATCCAAACACTCTTTATATCTTAGTAGTAAAGACTTTCATTCATGAGTCAGCATCTTTTGTTGTTCATGTAAGACTGTCCTGAAATACCAAAAAGATGCCATTTTTGGTTTGTGATTTCAGAGAAAACACAGAAAGATGCTTTTTGCCTATGTGTGCATTGGGTTTGTGTGGCCAGGTTTTGGTAGTGGGGGGACTACAGGAGTCACTTCTGTGAGACGCTGCTAGAAGCTTCGTCCATGTCCGATAGAGCCAATGCCAGTGGGCTCCAAGAGGGACCAGCCGCTGGCCAAGGCTGAGCCCATCAGTGATGCTGGTAGCGCCTCTGGGATAACATATTTTAAAAAGGGGAAAAAAAAAGCCTGCTGTGCAACAGCAGCTGGGAGAAAGGAGTGAGAATGCGTGAGGGGAACAACTCTGCAGACACCAAGGTCAGTGAAGAAGGGAAGGGCAGGAGATTCTCCAGGTGCCAGAGAAGAGATTTTCCCTGCAGCCTATGGTGAAGACCATGGTGAGGCAGGCTGTCC